>WOGJ01181880.1:0-12742 GCA_015342185.1 Leptinotarsa juncta | reverse complement strand
AACACCAAATCGTTATTTTTACACCTCGACACGTGTTTAGATCAACAAGTGATCATCTTCAAGAGGAAGATAAAACTCTTCCTCTTGAAGTTTTATCTTCCTCTTGAAGATGATCACTTGGTGATTGAAAAACGTGTCGAAGTGTAAAAATAACGATTTGGTGTTGGGAAAAAACTCCAGTAATATTCATTACTGATTCGTACCAAGTTTTTGGGATTTCCATGAAATTTTCATATTAAACAGTTGCGTCACGTTACGTATAGTATTGATCAGTGTAAAAAACTGTTACCCTGAAGGGGATTTGAATAGCACGAAAGTTAAAGCTCTAAAGTAAATCTAGGTAAGAAATAATGCTTTTTTATTGAAAATTCGCTGTCGAACAACTGCCGTTTCATTTCAGGTAAACAAAAACAAAGCTCACGGCTCGGGCAAAAACTATATATTTACTGGTGTTCATTGAATTTGAGAGAACCCTCCTTTCATGAAAAAAGGGGATGTAGTTTTTTTATATTTCCAATTCTTGGGTAATAAATACACGAATTGCTTTTCATTCAAATTTGTAGGGTTCTGAGTTCTGGTGTAAAGTACTAGCATTGGGTCATAGGTTTTCCAAGCCATCTGAATCTAGAAGGAGCCGGAGGGATAGCAAATCCAGAATAAAGGATAGGGAAAAGGGCTACCAATATCCAGCAAATAACCCAAACCAAAAACAGATAAGATTAGATACATAATTTTTTGTTATTTCCATTTGAATTTTGATTTCAATATACGAGTTTATTACCCATCAAATATTGAGAAATCATATGATTATTTTTTTGTTAACCACGCGCATGTACATGTTACTGGGAAGAAGTTGTTGTTGAGAATAATAATTACGTACCTTTATCTTATTTTTTGCTCTTCAAGCGTGATACGTGTTGTGGGATATTTTTTGTTCTTATCATTAAATTATTTGATATACTCAGAAGCTAAGTTTCAATATATACACATATAATCAATACATCTATCAATTATTTAATGGTGATCATTTCACGAAAATTATCTGTTGGTTCCTCGAGATCTGGAAATCCTTTCGCTTGGGCAGTGGCGCCCTCTTTTTTATAATAAAACCTAGCCCAATCTCTACGAGTGAAGCCGTGCATCCCCTTTGTACGCGTGTACTTGAGCATCGACAGGTAAAGTGATTTGTTTTTGTTTTTCTCACTTTTTTTTGTTTTTATTCGTTTGAGTTACTTTTAGTTTGAAAAGATCGAACACGCGTTACAAGGTGTGAACTAATTATTGGTTTTTCCGGATTTTACTGCAGCTGAAAAAGCAAATGCGCCACTGGAATAAATGAAGTTGCTTTGGAGCGCCAATTAATGTTTTTTTTTTATAATTTCCCAAAAAATAAATCAGATAGGTATTTTAATATTTGAAAATAAGTATTTGTTTGTTAAGATACAAAAAAATATTATTTTTATGTACTTAATAACTATATTCACAACTACAAAAATGAATCCAATAAACATTTATGATACTGAAAAATACATTTTTGAGGCTATGACGCAATATTAGGTAAAATACTCAATTGGCATGTTGGGTAATATCAAATTCACAAGATTACTCATGAAAGGAATATTTCTTGGATTTCCAAACAAAAACTATTATTTTTATGTATTTAACGGACATTTTAAATTGATTATTATTAAAATGTTACACCACATTAGAGGTACTTATTAGTTAAAACGAAAAAATGTATTTACTTAACACTTTTATTGAAATGAAATCAAATAAACATTTATGATTTAAAAAAAAAGTTCTACATTCGTCAATAAGTTTTGAATTAAGTAGGTATACTACTCCCACTATTGAAGCATTCGTCTGTAAAAATAATGTAAATACTTATGTACTCAATAACATTATGCCAGTATAAATCTAATTATCAACCATAAAAAGGTTGAATTGGCACTGCCATTCCTGGAGGGAATCATCAAACTGATAGTCGTCTTCTACTCTGTTACCCTTGTGAACCTCAGGGGTGTAATAGGGTAGTGCCACCTCTCATCATGGAAAGATTGAACTGGTGGAAATCTGGACCCGTCGAACTTTCTCTGCTTTCTCGGTGGGATATAGTCATCATTAAATTGATTGGGAATATAATAGTCTCTGGGAAAGAAAGTTTTTGGCTTTCTACTACTCCATCTTGATACAAAAAAGAAGGATGAGGGAATCTTCCTAAGAAAGATGGAGTAGTAGAAAGCCAAAAACTTTCTTTCCCAAAAATTAATCACTCCTAAAAAATATAACCCCTTCAATTCAAATAATAATCTCCTTCTATCCTGTTACCGTTGTGAAACACAAGGGTGTTTTTCGTAAACTGCCGACTACCATAATCACTGTAGCGCCTTGAGTCACTGTAATTGAAACGCCTCATCCTTGGGTCACTGCGGTTGGCTGATGCGAGCCTTGTTTTACTAAGGTTGCAGATTTTAGCCTTGGATCAGACACTAACAGAGGGCACTGACTAATTTTTGTGTCGCTAACTATTTGTGATTCTTGTACTTCTCTTTTCAACTCTCTTCTTTCCAATATTTTTTTGGAAGTCGGCGGAGGTCTTTCTGCAATATGTGAAAACCTTCCAGCAGATTCAACTCTACTTTTCACCACGGGATCACCATAAGCAATTGGATGAATCGTACTCAACTGAATACTGGGAGTGTGCACGACTATAGGCGATTCTGCCAATTTTTCTTGAGGTTTCCAATTTTCTTTGATTTTCTTCGAAACCCTTGCTAATTATCACAAAGTTGTGATAACATGTCACACCTCACTATTTGATCACGACAAACTTTAGTGAATATTTTTCAAATAAAATTTTTGGAGATCAAATTGTGAGGTGTAGGTTTTAAAATTACTATGGATCTTCATCAACGGATGAGTCAATCAAAAAAAAATTGTATACATGTTTGTTGAATAATTGGTAGAACTCAAAAATCTGGGTTCAAACACATTGCCAGACGACGGTTTCTTCATTGTTTAACCTCCCAAAAATAAAAAATATTTTTGAATGATTTTTTGGCGTTTTATATTTAACCATTTTTAATTAAGATGGTAATTTATATGTTCGCCATTGAGGATAAAATATAAAATAGTCAATGCAGATATGATCAGGAAAGAATATTACTGGAGTGTTATCCCAACACCAAACTGTTATTTTTAACACCTCGACACGTGTTTCAATCACCAAGTGATCACTTGGTGATTGAAACACGTATAGCTAGTGATTTCACCTCTAGCAAGCATTTATGAATTTCTTCGACAGTAATAGTTGAAAAATGAAAGAGTTCCCCAAAAATAGCTTTTTTGCTTTGCTTCCGTTCAGGTTCAGGCATATTGGATGATGACTGTATAAAGTGCTGATTTAGGGTTGTCAAGACATTCTGGTATAGATACAGTTGTTTTGCTGTATATATTCAAATTTTGTAATCTTTCCTACTACCATTTTTGTTTCTTGCACTGAATTCTAAACAGCATTCGTTTTCGTTAGGAACAGCTATATTTACACTATTTCTGAGTTGTTTGTAATAGTTCCAACAACTTTCGTCCTGAAATTTTTTGTATTTCAATAAATTTTTTGATAACATCTGTAATCCAAGGAGGTTTTTGGTATTTGAAGAAAATTGTTTTCAAGGGTGACAATATGTCAGATAAGTTCAATATCAGGTCGTTTACATAACTTACAATGAAATTATTATCTTGAATATAATAAACATTTTGAAATGAAGCAGCTTTTATGAATTTTTTCAAGAGGGTTTCATCCATATGTTTAATATTTCTAAATGTAACAAATTTCTCACTTTGTTCTGTTTTTTGCCATCTAATCTACAGATTATGAGATACTAAGGTATAAAATCATTCATGATTTTCCAAACGATCAGATGAGTACTTATCAGTTAAAATATAATGAAACTATTAATTAATATTTACTACATGTAAAACCACAAATATGAATCAAATAAACAACTATGTTTCTAAAAATACATTTTTGACGCTATGACGCAAACAATTAGTGTTATGGGTGAGTTCCTGGTTTAAGTTTGACGATAGTCATGTCACTAAGCGTTCTGACGAAGTCTTGAATTTATTGGAGCCTCTGAAGACACCCTACATTCTGTTTTATGAAAAAGAGGACATTGACAGATCAATATCTTCAGATGATATGGTGCCGCAGGTTTTGCTGCAACTGAAAAAGCAAATGGGGAACTGAAACCAATGAAGTCGCCCCGGAGCGCCAATCAATTCATGTTGTTGTTCCATAATTTTCATAAATTGCTATTCTATAAATGAATTATAATCAAGCGGACATTTTAACAAACTCACACTTTAGAAGTACTTATTAATCAAAATAAAACGATTATTTTTATGTACTTAAAATTTATTTAAATCAATAAAATAAACATTGAAAAATATCAACATGTATCAATGAAGTGTTGAAATAAGTGAGAATAATAATAAACTCTCACTATGGAAGAATTCGTCTGTAAAAATAAAATTTTCAACCATTGAAATGATGAACTGGCGCTTCTATTCTTGGAGTGAATGTGGATCTTTCCAATCTCATTCGGTTCCTCGGTGGAAATTGATAGTCGACTACCCTGTTACCGTTGTAGACGCCATGGGTGTTTTTCGGGTAATGCCAACTCCCGTGGGGGGATCCTGGACTCATCAAACTTCCTCCGGTTTCTCGGTGGGTGATAGACATCTTGGAATTGATTGGAACGTATCATCCTTGGGTCACTGCAGTTGGCTGATGCGAGTCTTGGGGCACAGCCGTTGAAAAACTGAGGCCTTGTTTTTCTGAGGTTGACAAATCTGAGCCTTGGATCTGCTACTATCAGAGGATACTGACTAATTTTTGTGTCCGATTCTTTTACTGAGGTGGCTTGTGTTGCTCCTAGTTTTGGATCTGCCACTGCCAGAGGATACTGACTAACTGTTTGCGGTTCTACTGAGGTGGCTTGTGTTTCTTTTGTCAATAATCTTCCTTTCATTATTTTTTCGGCTTTGGTGATGAGACGTTTTGTCGTTGCAGCCAGCAATTCTTCTTCCATCGCCGGACATATTTCTTTAATTAGATCAGTCGTATACTGTGTTATATCAACAATGTCACTACTTTCTTCTGTACTCATCTTGTCAATGATTACCACTCAATAGCAGAAACGAGAATATGAATGCGTACCGAAATTGGCAATATATATACAAACACAGGTATAATTCAGGTATATATGGAATTCAGGTAAAATGATTGATTGGAATGTTCCGTCAAATCATATTCACTTTCCAAAATTTGAATCATGATTTGGGCAAATACATTTTTGATGCTATAACGGAACCAACTACAGGTAAAATACATGACTGGAAGGTTATGTAAGATCATATTCATTTTCCAAATTTTTCACATCAAGATTACTAGGTGTGAAATAATTATTGGTTTTTTCGGGTTTTCCTGCAGCTAAAAAAGCAAATGCGCCACTGGATTCAATGAAGTCGCTTCGGAGCACGAATTAATTTTAATTGTTGTTTTTATTTTTATTGTTGTTTTATAATTTCACAAAAAATAAATAAGATGGGTATTTTAATATTTAAAATGAAGTACTTGTTTGTTAAGACACAAAAAAAATATTATTTTTATGTACTTAATAACTATATTGACCACTACAAAAATGAATCCAATGAACATTTATGACACTGAAAAATACATTTTTGACGCTATGGCGCAATTTTTAGGTTAAATACTCAATTGGAATGTTGGGTAAGATCAAATTCACAAGATTACTCAGGTATGAAATAATTCTTGGATTTCCAAACGAAAACTATTATTTTTATGTATTTAATAACTATATCCAAAACCACAATATGAATTATGACTTGCAGATTATGTGAAACATGTTTTTCCTTAAGAATCTGAAAATCTTGCGAAGAAAACTGGATCAGATAATTTAGGAAACACTTACTACATGAATAACATTTTACAAGTGTTGTTCTTGACGAAGAATTTCAAGAACGCGGTTTTAACGATGAACGAGAATGTTTCCTACTTATTCAACAAACTCAATCAGTTATTCATGTAGTTGCAATTTCGTAAAAATGTATCATCTTTACCACCAACCGATTTCCTGGAATTTTTGAAGCCCACTAGATACTCGTTAAGACAATAAGAGGATTGTTCCGAATTCTTGGGGTTCTTGTTGAATACTCTTCGTGAGCAAAAGAAAACCAGAAACCATACTCCTAACCGCTCTGGATTGAGTGATATTGTGCTGGAAAAATCGTCAATTGTTCACTTTGAAGTCAATGTTCAAGAGGTACCAGAAACGTATGCGATTTTCTGTAACTTCAACTAATGTTTTCTAATATTGATAAACCATCTGAAATTAGAACTTTCAAATGGTGATTATGAACTGCATTGCCGAACATGCGTCAAACTAATTGAATATAATATTGGAACAATTACAATAGAGGACATTGGCAGATCAAGATCTTCAGATGATGCGGTGCTGCAGGTTTTTCTGGGTGTTTCTGCAGCTGAAAAAGCAAATACGCCACAGTGTAATCAGTGATGACGCCCTGGAGATGGTTGTTGTTTTTTAATTGTATGAATTGCTATTGTATATAAATGGCTATAATCAGAGTGGTTATTATTAAAATGTAACGCCACTTTAGAACTACTTATTAGTTAAAATAAAAAATTTACATACTTCACACTTTTATTTAAAATAAAATAAAATAAACTTTCATGATTTAAATCATTAAAAAATTTCAAAATGCGTCAATGAAGTTATGAAATAAATGAGTATATTAATAATAAATAAACTTCCACTATGGAAGCATTAGTCTGTAAAAAGACTGTAAAATTATTATTCTTATGTACTTAATAACTTAATGCCGGTACAAATCTAATTGTCAACCATAGAAAGGTTGACTTGGCGCTGCCATTCCTGGGGGAAATCTGGATATTTCGAATCTCCTTCGTTTCCTCGGCGGAAAACAGTTATCATCAAATTGATAGTCAACTAGTCTATCACGGTTGTAGACCCATGAATGTTTTTCGGGTATTGCCACCTCCCGTGATCATGGAAAGGTTGCACTGGTGCGTCGCTAACTATTTGTAGTTCTTGTACTGAAGTGGGTCTTGTTGGTTTTGTCAACTGTCTTCTTTCCATTATTTTTTGTGGGTCGGTGGAGGTCTGTCTGCAATATGTGAAAAACTTCCAACAGGTTGAACTCTACTTTCCACCATGGGATCACCATCAGCAATTGGATGAATCGTACTCAACTGAATACTGGGAGTGTACACGACTATCGGCGATTCTGCCAATTTTTCTTGAGATTTCCAATTTTCTTTGATTTTCAACGATTCACTTTCCTCAACAACTTTGTTTGCCTTGTTATTAAGACGCTGTATTTCTGAAGAAAATGTATATTCATCCATGTCAGGACAACACTGCTGTATAAGATTCCTTATGTACTGTTCAATATCAGCAAATACGGGTATAATACAGGTATATATGGAATACAAGTAAAATAATTGATTGGAATGTTCCGTCAAATCATATTAACTTTCCAAATTCCACACATGAATATCACTCAGGTGTGAAATGACTCCATACAATCGCAGTTGGGTATTTTGATAAACTATCACTACTTGTTTCTGTTTCTATTTAAAATCTGTTTTTCCGTTAACCAGCTGTCGCACCCCTACAAACGACAATCCTCAAAAGTTTAAACTTGTGCGAGCTAAGGATTAACAAGGTCTTACATTTTAACTTGTGATTCCTAACACACATATGAGTATTTCTATACAAAAATTATTTCATACCTGAGTAATTTTCATGTGTAAAATTTGGAAAGTGATTATGATCTCGCGCACTATTACAATTGAGTGTTTAATCTGTAATTATTTGCGTCATGACGTTAAAAATTAATTTTTTCAAATCATAAGTGTTTGATTGATTCATATTTGTAGTTCAAAATATAATTATTAAATACCTAAAAATTAAAATACAATATGTTATGTAAGATTCACTATCCAGTTTTGCACATAAAGATTACTCAGGTATAAAATGAGTTATGAATTTCCAAACGATTAGATGAGTATTTTAATCTACCCCCACTTTGGAAGTACTTATCAGTTAAAATATAATAAAACTATCATTGAATATTTACTACATTCAAAACCACAAATATTAATCAAATAAACAAATATGTTTCTAAAAATACATTTTTGACGGTATGACGCAAACAATTAGTGTTATGGGTGAGTTTCATGCCAGCATAAATCGAATTGTAGCATAATCAATACAGTCTGTCACGTCTTGTGTTTGTAGGTCTTCTGCTGGAAAAATCCTCACTTGTTTACCTTGTTGTCAATGTTCAAGAGTTGGCACAAACATATGTGATTTTCTGGAACTTCAACTAGCGTTACTTAATATGGCTTAATATTAATAAACTTACACTTTGGAAGTACTTATCAGTTAAAATTGAACGATTATTTTTATGTATTTAAAAATTATTTAAATTATTAAAATAAACATTAAAAAATTTCAACATGCCTCAATGAAATTTTGAAATAAGTGGGTATAATAATAAACTCTCACTATGGAAGCATCCGTCTGTATAAATACTGTAAAAGCAGCGTCCCTATGCACTGATTAACTTAATGCTGCTACAAATCCGATTGTCAACTATTGAAATGATGACCTGGCGCTCCCATTCCTGGAGTGAATCTGGATCTTTCGAATCTCTTTCGTTTCCTCGGCGGAAATTGATAGTCGACTACCCTGTTACCGTTGTAGACACCATAGGTGTTTTTCGGGTATTGCCACCTCCCGTGATAATGAAAAGGTTGTACTGCAATTCCTGGAGGGAACCTGGATTGAGCTGGTGGAAATATGGACTCGTCAATCTTCTCGGTGGGAGATAGACATCATGGAATTAATTGGAACGTATCACCCTTGGGTCACTGCAGTTGGCTGATGCGAGTCTTGTGTCACATTACGTATGGTATTGATCAGTGATTAGATACAAAAGTTTTTGTTATTTCTATTTCGTAGATTTTAATATATGAGTTTATTACACATCAAATATTGAGAAATCATATGATTATTTTCCTGTGAACCACGCGCATGTACATGTTACTGGGAGGAAGTTGTTGTTGAGAATAATAATTACGTACCTTTTTCTTTTTTTTTGCTCTTCAAGCGTGATACGTGTTGTGAGATATTTTTTGTTCTTATCATTAAATTATTTGATATATTCAGAAGCTAAGTTTCAATATATACACATATAATCAATACATCCCTCAATTATTTAATGGTGATCATTTCACGAAAATTACCTGTTGGTTCCTGCAGATCTGGAAGTCCTTTCGCTTGGGCTGCTTGCGAGCCAGTGGCGCCCTCTTTTATTTATAATATATATGTCAATTATGTCAAGTGACATAACTTGGTTTGAAATATTTTAATTTTTTTCAATTTGTTTTCATTTTTGTTAATAATAATTTTTAATCTTTATTTTTCAGCTTTTATTAATATTTCAATTTTATTTGTTTGGTTGTAGCTTCTACGTTAATTCTTGGTAATTTCAGTTTTTGTTTAATAAAACTGTTATTATCGGTTAATTTTACTAATTGTTTTTCAAGGTTTTCAAATCAATTTATATTAGAATGACATAACTTGGTTTGTAATCTTTTAATTTTTTTCAATTTGTTTTCATTTTTGGTAATAATAATTTTTTATCTTTATTTTTCAGCTTTTATTAATATTTCAATTTTATTTGTTTGGTTGTAGCTTCTATGTTATTTCTTGGTAATTTCAGTTTTTGTTTAATAAAATTGTTATTTTCGGTCAATCTTACTAATTTTCTAATTGTTTTTTCAGGGTTTTCAAATCAATTTATATTAGATTAGACAATGCAAGTCTGAACTGATGAAATACACCACGAAACATCGTCAACCACCTTCAAACAAAAGTTAACTTATCAGTTAAAATATAATATTTAATATTTACTACATTCAAAACCACAAATATGAATCAAATAAACAACTATATTTCTAAAAATACATTTTTGACGCTATAACGCAAACAATTAGAGTTATGGGTGAGTCCCTGGTTTAAGTTTGACGATAGTCGTGTCACTAAGCGTTCTGGCGTAGTCTTGAATTTATTGGAGACTCTGAAGACACTCTACATTTTGATTTATGAAAGAGAGGAGATTGACAGAAGATTAATATCTTCAGATGATCTGGTGCTGCAGGTTTTGCTGCAGCTGAAAATGCAAATGAGGCACTGGAACCAATGAAATTCATAAGTTGATATTCTATAAATGAATTTATAATCAGGCGGACATTTTAACAAACTCACACTTACACTTACTTGTCAAAATAAAACGAATATTTTTATGTACTTAACAATTATTAAAATAAACATTAAAGAATATCAACATGCATCAATGAAGTTTTGAAATATGTGCGTATAATAATAAAGCACCACTATGGAACATTCGTCTGTAGAAATACTGTAAAATCAGCGTCCCTATGCACTGAATAATTTAATGCTGCTACAAATCCAATTGTCAACCACTGAAATGATGACCTGGCGCTCCCATTCCTGGAGTGAATGTGGATCTTCCGAATCTCATTCGTTTCCTCGGCGGAAATTGATAGTCGACTATCCTGTTATCATTGTAGACGCCATGAGGGAACCTGGACTCATCAAACTCCCTCCGCGTTCTCGGTGGGAGATAGACATCATTGAATTGATTGGAACGTATCATCCTAGGGTCACTGCAGTTGGCTGATGCGAGTCTTGGGCCACAGCCGTTGAAAAACTGAGGCCTTGTTTTTCTAAGGTTGGCAGATCTGAGCCTTCGATCTGCTACTATTAGAGGATACTGACTAACTTTTGTGTCCGATTCTTCTACTGAGGTGGCTTGGGATGCTCTGAGTTTTGGATCTGCCACTGCCAGAGGATACTGACTAACTTTTGTGTCCGATTCTACTACTGAGGTGGCTTGGGTTGCTCTGAGTTTTGGATCTGCCACTGCCAGAGGATACTGACTAACTGTTTTCGGTTCTACTGAGGTGGCTTGTGTTTCTCTTCTCAATAATCTTCTCTTCATTATTTTTTCGGCTTTGGTGATGAGACGTTTTGTCGTTGCAGCCAGCAATTCTTCTTCCATCGCCGGACATATTTCTTTAATTAGCGCTGCCATACCTGGAGGAAATCTGGATCTTTCGAATCTCCTTCGTTTCCTCAGCAACGGCAGTTATCATCAAATTGATAGTCCACTACCCTATTACCGTTGTAGGCCCAATGGGTGTTTTTCGGGTATTGTCACCTCCCTTGATCATGGAAAAGTTGTACTGGTGCTGGGGGAACCTGGACTCGTCGAACTTTCTCCGCTTTTTCGGTGGCAGACAGTCATCATTAAATTAATTGGGAACATAATAGTCTCCCTCCGCGCTGTAACCGTTGTGAACCACAGTGGTGTTTTTCCTAAACTGCCAACTACCTTAATCATTGTAGCGCCTAGAGCCACTCTAATTGTAACGATTCATTCTTTTTTGTGTCGCTAACTATTTGTGGTTCTTATACTGAGGTGGGTCTTGTTAGTCTTGTCAACTCTCTTCTTTCCATTATTTTTCTTGGGTCGGTGGAGGTCTGTCTGCAATATGTGAAAAACTTCCAGCAGGTTCAACTCTACTTTCTACCAAGGGATGACTATCAGCATTTGGATGAATCGTACTCAACTTAATACTGGGAGCGTGCACGACTATAGGCGATTCTGCCAATTTTTCTAGAGGTTTCCAATTTTCTTTGATTTTCAACGAAGTCCTTTCCTCGACAATTTTGTTTGCCTTGTTAATAAGACGCTGTATTTCTGAAGATGTATATTCTATTCAAGTTCGAATGTTCGAATGTGTGATTTATCAGAAGAAATAAAATCATCTGTAAACGGCACAATGTTGAATCTCCTCAAGGACAAAACATTCATGAAAAACATAGTAGATAGTGTCGCCGAAGCAGTCGCAAATTCTATTGAACAAAAACTGAAGGAAATTGCAAAAAAATCTATGAATTGAAAAACGAGTTCAATAACTTCAGGAAGAATGCCAAGATAAACTAAAAAAGAATTTGACACGCACTCCTTCAGTAGAGCTTAAAAAAGAATTTAACCTATATGGAAATAAATTGAACGCACTAATCAAAATGACAAAAAATGACTTCTATAGAAAAAAAACCTGATTCTTTGAATGGAGACTGCCAAAAAACCTGGGAATTCATCAAAGATGTAACAAACAAAAAAAATGTATGCAATCCATCTCCAACATTCAAATAAAAAACAAAAACGGTGAGCCAGTAACAAGCTTAGATCAAAAATTGAATATTTTCAGCGATTACTTTGCCAGCATAGGTTCTAATATGGCTGAAAAAATAGACAAAGTTGAATCTCTACCTAACAATTTCCTCAAAGACCAAACCATACAATCAATAATATTTTTAAAGCCAGTAATGCAAAACGAAGTAATTGAATTTTTGGGAAAGAAAGTTTTTGGCTTTCTACTACTCCATCTTGATAGAAAAAAGAAGGATGAGGGAATCTTCCTAAGAAATGAAGGAAGTAAATCTATATATGGATGTGTAGATCATACAAAGAAGTAACTTTCAGACACAAACTGATAGAAAGTCCTCCTGAAACA
>WOGJ01181861.1:0-16741 GCA_015342185.1 Leptinotarsa juncta | reverse complement strand
CTAAGGCAGAAATCTTAGCCGCACAGATGCAGAAGGCTGTCATTCTTGGCTCACTGCGCTTGCTCAGGGCACATTTTCTTGGACCCAATGATCACTTACCCCACGGTGTGGGGAGTGGTCATTGGTTGATAATGCTGGCGTGCTCTCCCGAATCTATCGGGGCTTCGGGGGACAGGGTCTGACAGGGTGAAAAAATAATAATAATAATAAAAGGTGGTGGGGCCCATAACGATGATTTTCCTACCAATGACAACCCTGGCAAAATGACCACAGAAGCTTTGAGTGGTCGCATGAGCTAAGATATAGCCTTATACTTTGCTAAGAGAGTAGTGAGTTTGAAGTTGCCTACTCCATTTTTTTATAGTACAGAAGGGGACTCTGGAGTAGGGGTATCAACACAACTTATGAATTTTCGACAACAGTAGAGCCGTGGCCCACAATTTTCTAAGACCATGACTGCTTACCGCACTAAAACAGAAATCATGGCCGGACAAATACAGAATTCTGTTCCGTCTGCTAAAAGCACACTCACATTCATCTCCCGGGAGGTGGTGGTCATTAGTTGATAATGCTGGCGCACTCTCCGAATGTATTGATGCTTCGGAAAGGATCCAACCAGCACAATTTTCATGAAGTAAATAATGATGATGGTAAAAATAATACTCATGGTGGGGAGTATAGAGGTTCATGACACAACGTGTAGGGCATGCCGCGTGGCGTCTGTCACCTTAATTCACTTAAATATCCAGTGTAGACGGTCTCAGCCTATATTCCTGCAAGCCCTTAACGTGCTTCATTACCACCAACGGCACTTTCATGGTATTGTCAAGACACCCATTTTGCCCACGCTCCGGGAAATATAATATCCTTGGTGGGGAATGAAAAATAGAGACCTTATTGGAAATATTCATTTCCCACCCGACCCTAAGCTATTAAGCCTGATGTAGTTCTTCTCGAACATCAGGGCAACACGATATTCGTTATGGAGTTTTCAGCCTCCAGGAAGACGAATATCGTCCGAAAAGAGAAGGAGAATTGGATGAAATATTGAGATAATTTTTCTAACTTCGCAAACTCTATCAAGACTACTCTGTTGAGATGGTTCTGGGCAGAAACCTTGGTCGAACAAATGTAGAAGGCTGTAATTCTTGGCTCATTGCATCTCCAGGGGAACATGATTCACGGATACAATAATCACTCACCCCACGGTGTAGGAAGTGGTCATTGGTTGATAATGCTGGCGTGCCCTCCCAAACTGCCGGAGTTCTTACCATTCGATAAAAAATAATAATAATATTCAATGACAAAAAGACAAACAAATAGTAACTGAATGCCAGAAGAAAGTTGCATTCTCAACACATTTTTCAGCAACACCCCCAAAAAATACATAGACATGGAATGAATGAATATAAACAAATAGATTATTATTATAGATCGAATGCAACAGCATTGAGCTATTAAGAACAACAATGAAGATTTCATCATCAATATAAAGAGTAAATTAATACATATATATCTACATATATAAGTTGAAGGTACATAGTAGCATTAACAAGCTGATCAGTTACAACCTGCATTAGTTGAAAACGTGATATATTTAATCAAATAGATTGAGGTTACATCAATCCTAACAAAATCATACTGAAAATTCCACTGTGACTTGTATTTTGTTTGAATTGAACTACATGGAAGTTTCACAATAAATGTTAAAAAGTAAAGTAGTTCCAATTATATCGAACTCATTGTCACTCCATTTTTCAATTGGTTTCAACAATTCCCAAATTCACAAAAGTAATTGCGAAAAGAGAAATGAAAATTTATATGTTTTTACCACTTTTATTTGTAACTAAGGTTATTGCAGTTTCGTCCTATATGGACGTTCTCAAACTTATACAATAAAATTTATTATACTGCAGTTTTGTCCTATATAGACATTCTCAAACTTATACGAACAAGTTTATTGTATAAGTTTGAGAATGTCCATATAAGACGAAACTACAGTAACGTTAGTTACAAATAAAAGTGGTAAAAAACATAGAAATTTTCATTTCTCTTTTCAATATGATCTCCTACCACGTTGTAAGAGCTACATCCATCAATTTATTAAAAGAAGTAATTGCATATTTTTAACTGAAATATGAATTCTATATGAAAAACAGTAAATATTATTTGGCAAACATAAATTGTGAATATTTTCAAGAAGATATGTCCTTTATGAGATGAGAGTGGATTATTTTAATTCCTTCGTATAAAAAAAACGACTCAATCACTGAACTTGTGAACATGCAGATATCATCAGAAAGAAATCTTGGTCTATCCAAATCTAGTTTACACACATCCAATCAATCATTTTCGAAGACTTTCAAACCGAAAAATCTTTTTGCCACTCAATAACACATTATGAATGTTTTCCCAAAACATGTTCACTCACGCTATTCATTTTTTATGCAAATTTAATCAAGGGATTGACGATGCCTTTGTGAATACGTGGGGGTGAGCGGTGTGCCGAAGGGAAAATATTAATGAAAAACAGCTTTTATGAAGAGCTTGATAAATGATCATATCTTTCAGCTTTGCGCTGGGCGTCATTAATTAATAAACATTAAAAATAGTTTGCTGGCACTCACTGCTCTGAGGATTGACGAAAGTCACATAACACTCTCATACGAATTGGTTTCGTTACTTTTGCCATGACTTTATGAATTATTTTTTATGAAAGATCAAAATGATTATTGGAATTTTCAATTGGTACTAATAAAGTAAAAAGATAATCATAACACTATCCGTTGAAATTTGTCTCAGTAATGCAATCTCTAGAGCTCCTTCAAGTGCCGATTTCTCACTTTATCTTTTTTTATTTCTGTTAGTTCAAATTTTGAGTAATTCAGACACTAGATGCCATATTCCATTGCGGGATGACGATTTCCACATTCATTGTTTTTAAAATAAATTTCAGTAATTTTCATCTTTTTCGTCATCGAGTACCTCATAGCTGATGAATTTGAAAGGGTTATAATATAGTTTTTATTACCTCTACAATTTACATATTTCATGGTGAATTTTATTAGTTCGGACTTCCATTATCGAAAAAATTGAACAATTAAAAATTAAATAAATAATTGAAGGAAATTTTCAAATCAAGTTACTACTTCCATTGTTATTATCCACAAGCGTCTTCGGGTGATGACTGGACTATTCCTCCGATGGATGACTATTTATAGGTCATTCGAACATATACCCTCTTTTCTCTCTCCGCTTCACCGGTTTGTCGGGAGTTGACCGTTTTTTCGCTTAATTCATATTTTGCGTATCTTGCTTGGCCAAATGCGTCATTGGACAAGATATTTGCAGTTTCTATGAACTTTCTCTTCCTCCCTGAGGATTATCTAGCTCGGCACCACTTGATGTTATGTTGATGAGTCCAAACATGCTTTGTTATTCCCGATTTGCTTTTTCCCCTCGTTGTGTGTTTCCCTTGTACTCAGCAATGCGGTCTTCCAATAGCCTCTCAGTTTCGCCGATATAAGATTTGCCACACTCACAGGGTATCCCGGTGAATGCAACTCTTGGAATCGCAGTCCGCGTTTGGTGGCCTAGCTTTCGTGAGGTTGAAATTGGGTTGATATTTCAAGGCTTCATGTGTTCTAATTGAATACATCGATTTTGAAAAGCAAAATTGCAATGGATAGGGAATCGAGTTTTTTTTTCATTTAACCCCTAGTCAAATTCAATTAAATTGGGAAATGGCATCTCCACTTTGCGGGCTCTTTAGCAAAATAGAAATAGCTTGAAGCGAAACTCAATAACATCACCTCATTTTAACCATCAACAAAACGTCACCACTGTGTAAAGAGAATGATATCACAATTACTCACTAAATATCAATAAGTAAGCATTTAGGCAAACGTATAAAAGCTTTCCTGAATAACTTAACAACATCAGCGATTAAAAAAAATACTATCAGTCATCAAACTGACTTGAATGGATATGAGAGCCGACAAAACACTAGCTGAACCAAATAGAGGTAAATGTTTTTCTTAAATATTTTAGTTGTCTAATGAGTTTTTTCCTCCAAAACAGTCAGTCATGTAGTTGAAACAACCGTATGTTTTCATAAGACTTTTTTTGTAAGTATGACACCGTAGGGAACTATTAAGAAATATACGTAAATAATAGTTCATGTGACTTACCTCTATGTCTATTAGTTTGTTTATCGAACATGAGCATCGCGTCTTCTATCTGAAACAAAAATCATTTATGAAATATAAACATTCAGTCAATATTGATGAGTGATTATTTCAATGAAAAAAATCCAAAAATTTCCCGTCCTTCATGACATCCTTGAGATAATTTGTATTGCAGTGAAATAATTGGTCAAAATTATTTAGCATTTTAATATTATTTTCGTGACATGAAGTACATTATTCTTTAAAAAAATCAATATTTAGGAAATGTGAAAATCATTAATTAATACAAAAACAAACAATAAAATCATGGGCTGCATCAGAAAAATATTTAAATGTCACAATAGTAGAATCATTTACAAGCCAACTAATCAACTACGCAACACTATCAAGTCGGCCAATGAGCCTCTGACATTCGCCGGATTCCCAGAATGTAGAAGAATTCCCCGTTTCTGTAGCTCATGATACAAAAATACAAGCGTTGCTGACGCTTCATGCAACCGAAGAAATCTGCAATTGCAAAACATGTCCTAGTAGAAACAGACTCTTTTTAAGGACAAAACACAAGCAATCCTTAAAGCGCTCTCAGAGCAGTGCCTGTGCAAAAGTAGTGATTCACATTGGATTTGAATCGCTGGAGAAATACGAAGAAACTAATTCAAGGCATAATCACCTACGACTTCATAGGGAGGTCACTGAGATCCATACGCATTTCAACAATTTTAACAGAAATTATAAATTTCACGAAATGTGTGAGCATACTTGAAGACTGGCTGTAAATCAAATTATCTAAAAGAACAATTCGTTCTGAAAACAAGTACTCCCCTGGATCATAATCTATCGCCAACATCATATGCAAGAATAACTTCACCGAAGAATCCTGCACTGTTGTTTTCTGATACGTGTCAGTCCATTAACCTACAGTGTAAGTAATTTGAGACTGGACTGAACGAATTGTTCTTTCAGACAATTAGATATTATAAATACGAGTGAACTTGTAGCTCGCCAGTCAGTAGTTGCTGAAACTTTGAGATATAACTTCTTTCTTCGCAGTCAACGCATATATATTGATGATATCTGCCGCAATAGCAGACGAAACGTTTGGTACTTCGGATTCCTTCCGACAACTGTCTACCATCCCGGATTTTGTTTCCTTCAATCACTACTTTTTATCTCTCACATATCTAGGATATAAATGTATTATATAAATGAAGCTTTTTGATGGTTTCGAAAAACTTTTCTTGGCAGATTTTTGCATACGAGTGAACACTACATAATGTTCCAAGGGGTTCCGTTAAATGAAAATATTGTGAAATATTTCGGGAAATATGCATTCTATATAAGTAATTGATTTGATTTGTGTAATAAAGATAAATATATTACGCATTTTTACGTATTCATAAGAATAAAAATCAATCATAATTAATGACAGATTCGTATGAATACCAGGAAGTAAGCAGCATTGTGAAATATAATATGTATGTTAGTCACTAGACTTGAAGGTGTTTTATTATTGTTGGAAGCCTGAATTAATAATTTCATTTGTTTTTGAAATAATGAAAATTATACTATTTGAACAGTTTGAAAATGTTGAATCAAAAATGAAAAGAACAACAAATTTTCATTGACAATTTAGACGGATCTGAACATAGTAAATGACAAACACGTATTCGCACTTTCGTGTAACGAAATTGATTATTTGATACATAGTTTCAGTTTGATACTATAGGGAATGCATCAGTGCCAACTGTTCAGCCACCATGACATTTCATGGACGTCATGTTGAATTTATTATAATGCTGAACTGTTTTATAAATCTCCATACGAAACCCTCTCGTGATAACCGCCTCGCTCTATGATTGATTTTTTCCATTAAATTGTTGCAAATCGGAGTATTCGAAATTATTCACCTATGAAATTAATGTGTACGGATTTGATATTCGCCACTAACTGACCGGGTTATATATTATTTATGCACCGTCTACCTCTTGTTACATTATTGCTAATTGACGATAATAAAGAATTAACATTCGTCCATTGGAAATTCGTAGTAATGAGATTAAATTGCATAAGTTACAGTACATTGAGTAATCAAATGCGTTCAATATATCAGCATAAACAAAAAGCACTATGTTGAAGAAGTTTATTCATGAAATTGATAATCAATTTGGTAGTAATATTAAGCAAATATGCTATACTCAATGAGAATATAAATATTCTGAATTAAATTTGGAACCTGCATACCTCCCAGCTTCCCCATGTGAGAAGAACTACTTCTTTGGCTAACAACATGACGAATATCAACTCAATATCAGACGATTATTTGTGCAGAGAGAATCATTGCGGATGTTTTTCGTTGTTCAGATGAGCTAATTGAAATGCATCAAGTGGTCACTTCTCATCAGTGCAAAACGTATAAAAGAGAAACAATATGTAGTGAATTGTTTTGTTATATCTAAAATGGATGAGGCAGCGTTTTCGATGAAAGCTTGGATGAAGGTGCCATATTTCCTCAAATGACAAAAAATAATGAATCATACACATGAATTTTTCATTTGAATCACCGAGTTCATTGGTGCAAACCTTATGAAAATCCGTTCTGTAGTTTTTGAGTTTCTCCCGTTCAGACAGACAAATGCAGCATGTACATTTCTCATTACTATGATTGAGTAGGTAATTATTAACTAAAGTTGATTTTCAGCATATAGCAGGAGCCTTACACTGTATGACTACTATTACTACTAGTGATATTTCCTTCGAGATTTAAAACAATGAGTAAGCTCTCAGATCGCCTTCATAGATAATGTAGAACTAGATACTGGTGATATTTGCATCTTTTATGGGACCAGTATCTACACAAAATGTAGAAAATGAGAAAAATTATGTATTACAATATCTTGCATTGGTTTGAAAATCAATTATCACAATACTTGATTGACTAAAACATCTGTAATTATAACAGAGAATATTCCATAACTTATCAGGTTTTTTACCGAAATACCAAACACATCCCGGAAGAAAACTGGCATTTAATAGTGATAACACAGAATTATTCACTACAGTGCTCAAATGTCTCCTAAGACTGTAACAATTCAAATTGTCACAGTTGGTTACTTGTATAAATAATTAATAGAAGATCGAATAAGTAGGACAACCTATACGACATCAAGTGTATATCATATTTAAAATAACTCCATTACGCAGAGACTTAAAATGTTTTGATGTCTAAAAAACTTTATATTTAGCAAAATCAACAATAGATGATAATAATTTTCACTATGCGATACATTTCCACTTGTCACATAACAGAAGTCTCTACGAATTATTTCACAAATTATAAAAAAAATTCATTCAACCATACCTCAACCTTGGAATGATTAAATTCGAACTATTGAGGTTTACTGGTATATATTTTTTATTCAAACCGTTGGGGTTTTTGTAAATTGTTTCTGCTGGAGAAATACGAAAATTAATAAGGGGATATTTGTTTCCAAGATTCGAAGAAGGAATTACCAAAAAACTGTTGAGTGAGTGCATACAAGAAATTTCAAGTTGTTGAATTTGATACATAATTTATGGATTTTAGAAAAATTCCAAACAACGAGTTTTGTTAAATGCAAAGTATCTTAACTAATTAATTTTGAAAGTTGAATGTTAAATCTCACTTTGAAGCCACACAAAATCCAAGGTAAGCTTTTCTTGTTTCATTCAAGCCAATCTGTTATGAATCCTCGTTCCACTTTCAGGTCTCTTTTCTTTTCTTTTTTTTGTTCCTATTTCACACAACATTCTTCGAGGAAAATATTATGTGTAATTGTCTATTACCTAGCTACCCTCGGGAACCAATAGCGTAGGTCCCGTTTCATTTACCTCTCGCTGAAAGAGTATAGTTTTAGCATAAGGTAAGAAAGGTCTAGTTGAGTACAAAGTGTGTGAGTGTAAATGTACAGGCTTTTCATTTAAGTAAAATTTTTCTTTGGTACCTAATTATTTTTTATCATGTGTGTTTTACACGAAAACAATTTACCTTCCGTCCGAAGAACTTACGTATGAGTTGCGTTTCAGAAATATAGTGACCAAAAAGATATGCCTACAAAAAATATTGAATAAACGTTTGGCTAATAGTAGCATGGATGATAAGGAGATAATTGCTTTGACTGATTCTGAATATGTTTTTGAACCAGAGAAAAATATTATTAGTGACACTTTAGATCAACTCAGAACAATAATATAATGATTTCAGTGGTCCAGAAACAGATTCTGTTTTTCAAAAAATATAACCGCAACGTTTCCATTTTCAAATGGAGTCGATGAACTAGCTAAGACTCGAAACGTTTCTAAAGACGAATTGTTATCATCTGCTGCCGATCTTTTTACGGATAAATTATTTCTGGTATAAGTCAATAGCAAGCTCGGTAAAGGATTGGTAACATTTAGTTTCATGGTTGAAAACTCAATTTTTGCCTCGTGACTTCAATGATAGAATTTGGGACGATATACACGGTAGGACCCAAGGTAAAAAAGAGTTCATTCATATTCACATCGTGGTGATGCAAACATATTTCAATCATCTTCAGAAACCAGTTCATGACAGTACCAAATTGAAATATATCCGAAAAAGTTATTGTGCCACATTACAATGAACGTTTGTCTATTGTTACTTCGATTACAACTGTAGAACATTTGTTGGAGTGGTGTAGAAAAGTAGACGAGTATCAACAGTATGCTAATGGGTACCCGTGAGAGTGAGCAGTGAGCTATCGACTTCAACCTCAGGTATTTCAGTAATTACTATTTCTAATAATAAATAAAACGAGTCTAGGTTGAGTAAGAATACATTTCATGAAAATTCTCAAAAAAGTTCACATTCTTTTCGATATTGTACAGCAAGAAAAACAAAATTTTGTTTCAAGTGTGTAAAACAAAATGTTTAAAAAACGTTTAAGTAAGACATTTGAAAATGGCCATCATCTGTCTTCAAGTTTTAGGGCCGTAAATTAAAAAATAATACAAAATAATACATTTCCAATCTATAAAAACAATGGTTGGGAGAATTGGCTAAAATTTGTTGAAAATTAAAAAAATCTCATTCACAACTTCCGGAAATTGCTTATAAGTCAAACAAATGATAATAGACCTTACTTAGAAATAGATATTTTTGGACAATAGTTCACTGTTCTTCTAGATTCGGGAGCAACTCATTGTGTTCTTAGGGAAAGGGCTTTCTATTTTATACAAAAATTTGGTTTGACTCTGGATAAAAGCAGTGAAAACGCTATTCGTACGGCCGATGGTACTAAGCAAACTGTATCTGGTTCCATTCATTTAGCTATTGAAACAGGACATGTTTGTAATATTTTTAAAGTTTTGGTAGTTCCGCCTTTAAAACATTCGATTAGAATGACTAGAAATTGAGAAAAAATCTTGGCATGTTTAAAAAGATACTCATTCTTATCACATGAAATTTTCTGATAATAAGGAGTATGTTAGTATCTTTCTAACTGAAAATAAAATTAATTTAACTAATGATCAAGAATTAAGAATAACGGAAATATTGAAAGATTTCGAAGAAATCAGTTCTAAAGATAAAATTGGTCGTACTGATCGACTAATTTTAGCATTTGATACTGGCAACTAAACCTTTTAAAGTTAGGCAATATCCCTTATCGCTCTACATGATGAAAATATTTTATTTATTTATTTATTTACGGACTTGTCATTATACAATGAACATATAAATAGTGTGATTGAAAAAATAAACAATTGAATAATAATATAGAATATCAAAAAACAAATATCAATCAATTATTAATGTGATGCCTAATGGTAGGAGCTTAGCCATGAGATCATGATTTACCCTGTCAAGGCTTTAGAGAAATAAGTATAAATAGAGTCAATTTGGTGTTTTTTTTCCTCTAAGTTATTCAAAAGGAAATGTTGATAAAGCAATAAATTCGTAGTGGTTGATCTACTAGATATAAAGCCATATGGGTGTTCATTTATTATGTTTGTTGTATCCAATGTCAGATTTTTAGTTATCAAATAATTCACCAACTTGGGAATTTCAGATTGCTTGCTCACTGGACGGTAGTTTTCAATATTTTCTCTATCACCAGATTTGTGGAAACTGCAAAGCAATTCCATCGGTTCCAGCTGAGAGTTTTCCTGGGGTTATCATGAGTTGATTGATTATTTCTGCTGTTTCAATATAGAAGATGGAAACATGTAAACTCTCTGTGCAATTGTATTGCGGAATTTGAAAAACCTTTTCGTCTGAATAGAAAAATAGTTTGCGAAAAGATTACCAATAACATTGTTACTATTGCGAGTGATATCCTCCAAATACATGGTTGATGGTAAGTTGTTCTTCATATCTAGTTCGGAGGTCAGCAAATTGATGGTAGTGTTCAATGCACCATGTACTTTTGTATCTTTTATGAGATTTTTCAAAATTATACCATACGGGAAAGTTACAAGTTTTTAATCTCTCAAATGGTACATACAAGTCAAGAGCGGTGAAAATCACTCTGTATAGATTCGGAATAGATTGATCGATATTAGGTGTGCTTTCAGAAATGCTATTCCAATCAATACTAGCGAAAAAATTATTTATTCCATAATAATCACCATTTTTAAAATCATAATAGTACTCTTCATATCTAAGTTGCGGTTCTGTATCAAATTTCAGGTTGCAGGTAACTGCGGTGTGTTGCACACTGTTGGAAATCAGCAAATCTAACGGTTCATAAATATAAAGATCTTTAATTAATGAAAAAACTAAATCTAGTGTAATATTTCTGCTATTAGCAATAGTGTTCGATTGATGAAGGTTGTAGTAGCCAAAAGAATGTTGTAAGACAAAAGCGGGAGAGTTATATGGATAATTGAAATTCATACCCAAATCATCCTCGAACCAAACCGCATTTGGTATATTATAATCCCCAAACAGGATAATTTCACAATCTCTATAGTTTTCAAGAATATAGTCAATATCATACGATTGTTGTTCATAAAAATTATTTGATGATAATGGTGGTATATAGATTCCTCCAATTATTACTTTACGATTTTTAGTATTGAGAAAAACAAATAATTGTTCTAATACATTCCGTAGTAAATTGATTGTTTTGGCATTCGATTCAGATTTAACAGCAATCAAAATACCACCACCACGCTTCTCATAATTATCTCTATTATCTCTATTTAGCCTAAATATATTATAACCTTTCAAATCTAATTTCACATTACAAAATTTTTTATTTAGCCTGGATTCTACAAGAATTACAATATTATAATCAGACCCTAGTATCGAATGCTGTAGTTCATTTAGTTTTGTTCGAAGTGCCCCAATGTTCTGACAATATATAGAAATTGTTTCAATACTGCCGTCTGATGATTTAATTACTGTTTTAAGTTTTTTGTCACTCGAGGAATACCTCCAACATATTGAATAAAAACATTTTCTCCTTTACCCCTTCTATCTTCCAGTTCCTTCTGAACTTTCCTTAAGTGCTCAGCTTGACGCAGGGTTAAATCAGCCTTGATAAATACTTTCCTTTTTTATATTTTTCTTACTTTTGATAACTTTAAGGGCATCGTCGAGGTTGACAAGATAGTTTGCTTCTATTAAGTCACCATCAGGTGAATTTTCATTTTCTGGAAGATTGAAAACCATAACATTATTCTTCTTTTTCTGCCTCTCATTAATTTCATCTATTATATCATCTTCAGATATTGTTATTTGGGATGAGTTCATTTTTATTTTCGAATCATTAATATCGGCTTACAAATTATCAATAGATGCAAGGAGTTTGGGACTCCTAATTTGCAGTCTAAGCAATAATATCTTAAGCTGAGAGGACTTTTCAAGTTCATAACTTTGAGCTCTGACGCATTGAGACCAGAACACTTGAATTCCCTGTGAATTATTCCTTAATACGGTCCTTTTCACTGTTTGTAATAAGTTAGTTTATTTATCAGTTTTTTACTGAATTTCTTGAAGTAGTTTACTTTTTTGCAAGGTATCTTTAATTGTAATTCTACAAGAAGTGGCTTACAACTATCTTATTTGAAAATTGAATGAAGAACTAGATGACATGCTTCATTTAGGTGTGATGTAAACCTCCCACTCTTCTTGGAATTCACCCGTACTCTTAGTAAAAAAGAAAACGAGCGAGCATAGATTTTGCTTCGATGGAGGGCGTTTAAATTCCGTTACCAAATCCCACTTCCAAGAGTAGATAGAATTCTTAGCATGCTTGGTAACCTTCGTTTCATATCGAGTATAGACCTGTGAAAGGCATTTTGGCAGATCCCCTTCCATCCATATAGTGAACAGAAAACTGCTTTTTCTGTACCAGGTAGAGGACTTTTTCATTTTACTCAGCCCAATGTGGTTGTATAAGACTTGTGGCACATAATTTTTACATTGGATTGTCGCTGGTTTTTTTAATAAACAATCAAAAGTGCGTAGTCGATAATTTAGCAGAGTAATTTACATAGGAGGTTCATCGTCTTTTCCCATCACTATTTTGTTCCTATCCTACTCATATGGGGAGGTACAAAACCCCTACCATGATGAATACATTGGTAAAGAGATTAATACAAATCTCAATTTTGAATATGTGGCATGAGGCACACTACGTTACATTATGTTACTACTAAGATATGGAAAACCCACCCAATTTATAGAAATGAAAATGGTTCCAAAGAGAAAGCATATACCTATTTAAAAAAATTGGGAAACATTTTATTTTCTATTTGAGTTTTTAATGTTATTGCTACAATTTATGAATATGTCAAAATTAGTTTCTTTGTTCGAGGTCACATATAGCACGTATCCAGCACGTGGAGTTATATGTAGACCCAATAAATGGGAAGAGATATTTCAACTGTCAGGTGTCCACTGAATAGATGGATTGCAACAAATTATTGATATAAATAATACTATTTCACAAACGGCTTATTGATTTCATAACATGGCCATTTATTTATATATTATTACGTATTCAATAATTTTATGACAATTCAGCTACAATATATTTTGAAATTCAATCACTTCCTTAATGATTTTATGAACTAAAATGAAAATTTCTACATAACATCCCAGCAACAAATGTGGTTTGCAAAAAAAAAAGGATGTCAATTTTTCTAATGCTATCATTGGAAGCTGTACAGTTGACTTCCTCATTAACTTCGAATTCATCAGATAATATTATGGCAATTAGGTGACGAATGGTGTGATGTCTAGTATATCTCAGAAGTTGACTAAATGGACAAGGTACTAAGACGTGAGGAAAGGTTTCAGTCTCAGTACAATATCTGTACTGGGTTCGGTCTTGGGATTTACCCGGTATCCCTCTTAGGTTCACTACACATCCTATCATTTTACCAGTTTCTTTCCACTCAGATGTTGTCAGGCCATCTTAGATCTTCATCCAAGAATTTGCTAAAGTATACTAATCAGTATGCTGAAGTTCTTTCCTTTCATTTTCAAATGCTTCCAGTTGTCATATTCTCTTTCTCTAAAATATCTCTCAACTTTGGTCAAAAATAGGTCCATTTGTCATTGGCAATAACTATATTCAGTTTTTTCAAACATGTGTTAGCTTCATCATCAAAGGATTTCATCTTATATAGTAGCACATTCTATTCAAATCTAAGTTACTTAGTTATATTGAAGCTTCAAAGAAACTTTTCCCATGATACTCTAAAGAGACCTAGTCCTTTCATTTCATTACTTTGTCGATATATGAGAGAAATTAAGGTGCTTTATCTGGGGAAGTCGTCAGAAATTAGTATACTAGTGATGGTTATATTGAAAAGTTTAGTATTTGAAATCTTTGATAGCATTTGAGCAAATGAGATATGAAATTTTACATGTTTGGTTTCAATTTGTTGATGATTTCCTAGGAATCCACTATCTCATTTCGTAATGTTACATCCAGATATTTAATTGTAATTGAAGGTTTGTCAAGATATTCTACGACTTTCAGGTGAAAAGGATGGTAGTATCGTTTTCTCAAGATAATCATGGTCATTTTTATCGTAGACTTTACTGATGTCTAAAAAACACTTTAATGTCGTTTTTAATAATTTTCGCATCCTTCAAAAGTTCCATTGAGAATAGAAATATTCATATGAGATCCTGGAAGACACGCGAATCCTCTTTGGTTTTCATTGAATGTGATATATTTCCTATATATATTATCGAAAACTTTTTCTTTTATTCTTCTCAGGATGAAACAGATTGAAATGTTTCTTTACTTTTCAGGTGAATCAACATCTTGATTTTTATTTTAGCAATTGAATATAGTTGTTTAAAAAATGAATGAGCACAGAAGGTTTATCAAGATATTCTGCAACTTTTCTGATGACGAAGTAGTATTGTTTTCTCAAGATGATCATGGTCAATGTTATTGTAGACTTTACCGATGTATAGAACCTTAGAAATGTTTTGCTCATTTGCATCTCGAATATCCCAAGGTGCATGTGAGTCCCAAATAACTTACTTGCACATGTATCATGAGGGTAGATCAACGGTGAATATGAATTTTTTCATCGGAAAAATTGACACTGTCAATTTTGACTGAATATTCTTGTCAACCTAAAACTTCCAAAATATTGTTCTAGCACTGAATTTTTTCTGGAATCTTCTTTTATGTAGAATAACATTGAGATTTCCTTCAGTATTTTAAATAGCATATATTTATATAAAATGCGATTATAACGAAATATACTTACGACCAATTTGTCAGCCGAACCTCATTTACATAACATTCATAAACAGCCATCATATTATTTTGATTTCTGTTTGTATCTTTGGAAAATATCAGTATGGAAATAGTTCGGTCCAAAAATCAGGTATCAATTCAAATTATAACCGCACCCCACAATTGCTTCACAAACTCGTTCGACTAATTGTCGACTCCCCACTGACAAATAAATTAAATTAAATTAAATTAAAAAGCAAAGTCATGTCTGTCTGTATGAATGTAATAAACTCAAAAATACAATATTATTCTTTATGAAATGTAATACGTTAGTGACCTTAAACATTCCATGTATATTATAATTTCCCCTACATCATGAAATTTCAATTAATATTTCAGGAGTTATCGCAAAATTCAAACCATCAGGCAACAAAATAAATTCTTGCGGCTATACAAACCGATGTGAATCGAGTGATGAAGAAAATAAACGAAATGTTATATCACAACAAAATGGAACATTGTTATCAAAAACTTGAATAACTCTTTTCCAAAAATCCCGTTTTACTCCCTTATATTTATCATATTCCACTTCATCATATCCAGTCTCATATTATATTAATCTATCATAAAAATTCTTCTCGGAATTTAAAACCAAACTGGACTAGCTTCAAACCATTTTTATGCATCATAAATTCTTGTCTAGTTCCTGTCAATGTCAACAGATTTCCCATGTTATTTTCTGGGTTATTTTCTGGAAAAATACATAAATCTGGTGGTTTTACTGAAACGATGAAGTAATACGATTTGCCTCGTACTTCTGCAATAACGATTCGAATCGAGGTGGCACTTTTATGGCAGCCATAAGTAGACAATTTGCATTGGATTGTAATTCCTGCGTATACGAACAATTGGGTGGATATTAAACGGCCATAATCCCGAAAACGAGGGATAATTTATTTTAAATTTATAATGACATTTATTGCCGTTTGACGCATAAAATGAAATTCATTTCGTGTATTCATAACCCCAGTTTTGTGCTTTATGCAATGTGCATTAATTTTGTCAAAAACACAAATAACGCGCATTTGCCATTGAAATAATATCAGAAAAAGGGGTTCTTCTATAACAATAATGAATATTGATCGTGATATAAAACCAGAAAATTCGAAATATAGAAATAGAAATTCGAAGTAGGTGGATATGTGAACACTTCAATTACTAAAATGGATTTGATATAAATTTTGAACCGTTCTAATAAACCACTGTGATTACATTTTATTATAACACATTAAACACGCCTTGAAAAGCTATTGAACAGTGAAATGCGTGTTGTAGTTTTGTAAACTGTTCAATGGAAAAGGTACAGTGAAATATTACTACAACACTTTGTCAAGTATTTTCACGAAGTATCGATCAATTCCATCATATACAAGCGAATGAATTCCTATTTACAGTAACGGCAATGTCGACGTAAAGTATCCAAAAAATATTCCGTCTTGAGAAATTTCACTATTTTCAATAAAGTGTAAAATATTCGTAATATATGTGATGCAATCAGCCGACACTTGATGAAAATCCATAACGTATTCAAGAAACACTTTATTGTGAGATTTTAACTGAACACATTTACAAAAACGCAATACTTGTTCAGCTATTCAATAGCTTCTTGGGGCGTGTCTAAACTAACTAAAATCTACATATTCAATGCTTTATATACAGGGTGTCCCTGGACTTCCTCTTTTCCTCTCGGAATGTATAGATGGGGTCAAAATATCACCAGTACTTCATATAACTTTTTTTCCTAAAAGTCTTCGTAACCAAGTTACGGGCCCTCGAAGTTACAAA
>WOGJ01181674.1:0-15423 GCA_015342185.1 Leptinotarsa juncta | reverse complement strand
ACAAGATGCTATTATGAACTTTCACAATGACCATTTTCAGGCCGATGAAAATCCCCACGTTATTGAAAAAAGTCATTTTCAATAACAATTTTCGCCAATCGTTTGGAAAGGAATGATTGATGACTAATCAACTGTCGCATTTTTTCTACCAGCAAGATCAGCAACTGAAATCTACACGGATTTTTTGCGAGATCATTTAATCATTTTGTTAGAAGAAGTGCCGGTACTTGTAAGAGGTAGCATGTGGTTTATGCAGCTCATTTCAGTGTTCTTGCTTCTGTTCTCGCTTTCATTCTGCCACCCGAATTCCTTTCTGTCACCCAAATCGTGCGGAAAGTACGCCCGAATCTGCCATTTAAGAAAGTGCACGAAAAATCAGCACTATAAATGACATGGCAGAACTAAGACCGTCAGTTTCAGTTGGTACATCAAGAAGAGTATTTCGACAACATTTGGAGATTGAAATCAAAGAAACCACGGCAAAATCCGGAAACCAACCAAAACATTGACGCCAGCCGTGAAAGCCTACATTCCTCTAATAATAATAAGGAACTAGACCCAACGAGTCTGTAGATCCTTCTGGTCGGATGGTTCAATTGCAACAACAGCCATGGAAGAAGCAAATCTACTAGCTGAACAATTTATGTCCCACTCCACTCCACTAAGATTTTTATTTTGACGGCCGGATTCGGTTTACTGAACCATTCTTCTCAAGTTCACTTGAGAGGTTTGGAAATTTTGTTTATAGAAAAACTAACAGATTGTTTTCCTAGTTGAGGGAAGACACTAGTTTTTAGGTATTTGTTGAATGAATATGTAAGAATTGGAGTTAGATAATGAAAACAGATTTTGATCATTGTGATTGATATCTTATCTGATCCAGTAGCATTTGTTGGAGTTGACTATCATGTTGATATCATCGATAAAATTTAAAAGCCCAATACTGAAACAACTGCAGTTGGTCATTTTCATCTCTATATAATTTTCACATCCATTCGGAAACACCTGTAGTATTCAAATATAATTCAAGTGAAGCCTGCATATAGAAGATATTTAATGAAAGAGTGGTACCGGACTTGCATTAGTTACCAAATCATAAATTTCAATTGAATTCCATTCGATGTCGCATTATCAAAATTAAATACATCGTTAACTTTCCATATAAGTCCGACGATGATTCTTTGGTGGCCCACACTTTGTCGAAAAATTATTAGTTTTCATTATTGGAATGTAAGTAGTTTCGATTAAAAAACGAGGCAATTAAAGTAAATTAAAACACAGTTATTTTTAGAAATAACCGATCTGCCAATTCATTAGGATTAGGCGATAATTACCGAAAAGTGAATGATGTGGGTGTAGTTCTCACAGAATATTTGGAGCCCAACCTCGTTTATTAATGGATGAATGTTAAGAATTGCATTGAATTGGTATATGAAATGAATGAATTAACTATAATGCTGATTATTATCTTCATCAATTAGTTATGAAATAGGTTCTTGCATTCATCAATCGAGTTGAATCACGACTGCATGAGCTCAACTCTCCTTAAAGGCTAAGTAAAGGCAATGGCATCTCTCCCTACGAAAATTCTCATAGCGGTGTCTGTGCGAAAGTAGCGATTCACATTGGATTTGAATCGCTGAAGATTAAATCCATTTGGAAAAACGTTCTCAAGAAGTTCATTCCACATAAACGCAGTTCTCGTCGGAATCAATTTTGGTATTAACAAAATGTCGAACAGGGTTGAAAAACTGAGTTAACACTTTTGGTCTCATTATATCAGATAGAAAATTCTTGCCTAGGAAGATCTGCCTATAATAATAAGAGTTTTTTTCTTCCGTTATAATTGACATTTGTACCCAGAATCTTGCGTTGTAATTTGTTTCATTTAGTTTTAATTATTATTTGGTTCTGATCTAAGAAATAATAATATCTGTTAGAATTTGGTTGTAAAACCTGAGTGAATGAACAACTGAAAAAAATCATGTAGACCTAAATATTAGTATCAAAACATTAATTCAATATTCTGTTTAAGTGTATGGCTTTTTCAAACATAGGTACTTTTTTGTTATGATGGTTTTCACATAACTTTCAAGATTATTGTGGAATTTCATTTTCAATATTATTATTATTATATATTATTATATATTATTCATTGATTATTTTTAAAATGATTCATGGTATTTGTGCATACTGATGAAATCAACATCACTTAATGACGGAATGGAAAATACTAATTCCAAATAACTAGATTTTTTTCAAATTTGGAGTATACTAGATATATTTAAAATCTAACATTGACATAACAATCATATACCTGTCACATATATATGGAGATGATCATATGGAAACGATGTAATTGCACCTCAATTTCATTAAACGATGATCCCACTAGTATCCTTATATTCTTGTTGACTGACAATCGAAAGAAAATTTGTAGCCTCCCTTTGAAATATGAAAATGAGTTTGAAGATATGCTAAACAGTGTGTAAAGGATTTGTCATTTCATTCCATTGTTTATAAAACGAACAAAGTTGAAGTCATTAAAACTGATTTCAAAACAAATAAGGAGAATCAATATATTGTAATAAAATATCAAGTGATAATTAGAAAATTACTTTGTTGAATTTATCGCTTTCACACCCTTGTACCCGGCATGTGAAAACCATCTGAATTTTATGTTCATACACAGTTCCATTATCTTATTTATAAGAAAAGTACAAGTCGGCATACCAATCTTTATAATTGCTTATTATAATGGTATAAAAAGATCCCTTTCTCGAATAACTCTTGAAATCCATTAGCATATCTGAGTATCAATGAAATTTATTGCCTATTCAGTTTTCGAATAATTTGAATTCTTTGATTTTTCTTACATGGAAGTAACTGGAACTTCAATCAATATTGGACATGGAACTTATTTACATTTGTTCAAATCAGATTATTTTGGGGTCTGTTCTGTGAAAGAAGTTGAGGTTTTTCATGTATTTTTATTTAAAATTGTTGTGATCTCTTTACTGTTTCGGTAGTTTTGTCCGTTTTTATGCTTCTAATTTGAACTGTAATATGTCAATGACTACTCATTCAATTACTTCAACTAACGTAACACAATTCGATCAATTTTGTCAGCATTAAAATTGGGTTCACGGGATTTGATGAAGTCGACGAAGGCCGTTTCTACCTGGTCCTTATTGGCGAAGGTTCTACCGGTGGGAAAGGTATCGGAGTGTTCGAAAAAACAGTAGTCATTTAGCGAGAGGTTTAAAGAGTATGGTGGGTGAAGAAAAACTTCAACGATCAATTCGTTTCATTTTTGAACGGTGATTTGTGAAACGTGCGGACGAGCGTTGTGATGTCCGTTCTCCACCAGGACTATTTTTCCTAAATCGACAGACATACTCAGGTAATATCATTCATCATCAGAAATGTACCCAATTTTGAGAGACGAGAAGAAGAATGAGAGAACGTTAACTTTTTTGAGCCAATGTAGTATGAGGAATTCTAATCGCTTGAAAAATGAAGGTGTGAATGTGGCGTTTGAAGCAATAATAATTTTAGCATATATATTGAAAATAACAAACAGTAGTTCATGTTTGATGACTAACATAGGTCAAACTGGAAGGACATTTAAATAACTTTCGAAAGAACATCCCTCCTGATAGAGTCTTCAGTAATGTCTTCAAAACTCTTCATTTCAAGCAGAAAGGTATAAAAGTTCACCTCCTGAAAAGTATGGCAATGGATAATTTCAAAAGTTCCCCATATCTATTAAACATTTAATAGCTTCCTATTGTAGGATTCGTTTTTATCAAATGACTACGATCCGTTTTGAATAATTACCACATTGAAATAATTTATTTATTTGTATACGTTTTCACTTTCGAATTAAGTATTGTGTTCGGTTTCTGCAAGTAGTTGAATCCAGCCCAGAGTTGATTATCTGATTTTATTGTAGGCGATGGCTAATATACAAAATTGTTATAAATTTAGGAGTAAATTACGGGTTGGTTGAGAAACATGTGTCGTGGTTTGTAAATCTTTCATCAAACCACAATACTGAGCAATGTAATTTGTTGCATAATTTTATTCGACCAATCCTCATTTTGAAGGAAACATTTAGACTAGAACGATAAGTTTTAATCCAAAATCGATTTAACTTTTGCAGCAATAGAGAAGAAATAGACAATTAGGCGATGATACTTTAGGGATTTTGAGGGATTGCAAGGATTTCGAACTTTAGGGGTTTTGAGGGATAGCAAGGATTTCGAACTTTAGGGGTTTTAAGAGATTGCAAGGATTTCGAACGGCGACGATCTGAACTGATATAGCCAAGAGAATCGTTTCTGAATAAAGTGATAGACGGGTATAAAGTGATAGACCCATTGTAACAATCTCATTCTTAGTGAAAAAGAGTGTTACATTCTTTAAGCTGGAATTTGAATACCGGACCTTATCGGAGAGGGATGTTGGGTAAAAGAATTTTCAACTGAGAATTGTAAAGTATATTCCCTTCGTCAATGTGAACGGATGTGAAGGTAGTCACTACAAGCTAGTGGTCCAGAAGTAAACTTTTGTGTTACAGTGATAAGGTAAGTAACCTTAGTTGGTTGCAAAGTTATGAATTAATCACGATTTTTTCTTCAGCAAGTTGTGCCATTTATGGACGGGGACATATTCAGTTCTATGTCTGGTACGAATATATAAGGAAAGATCTTACTTGTCATGAAGTGTACGAATATCCAAGACGAACTACCCGCAATACGATATAGGTCCACTAATTCCAAAAGATAGTCTGCTCCTGGAGTAGTATAAATGTTACCCTTCCAAAAATGTTGACATTGCTGGAGGATTTCTGTTGTAGGCTACCGGAGGCAGAATAAGAAAGATTGAGGGTGGAAACAAAAAGACCCGGAAGGAGAAATCGGTCAAATTAGCATGTTCTTTTGGCCTTACTAGATTAGATTGTGTATTTTACAAATATCTCCAAAACAGTGGATATGTTATACCTTCAGATAACAATTGAAAATAATTACTCGTGTTTTCTATTTTGGTTCCTAGAATCCACAATATGTGTTGAGCTAAAACACTTCTCAGGAAAATATAAACCAAACTTCTCTTGATGTTTTGACACTCGATTATTTTATCGTGAGTGTGAATGCTTAATGCTGTACAACTCTTGTGAAAAGATAGGATGAGAAAAGTAACTAGCTAGATGTACTGTAGACAAGATTTAATTGTAACTGTACTGCTACAAGGTTTGAAACGTAATGAATGAATTTTACAAAATGGCAATGTTCCACATCGGTAGTTAGAGAAGGGGTCAGATTCGTCGTTGTAGGGATGGACATAGGATGGGTAGGTAGGAAACGTTATAATAGCGGATGATTCCCGATAAGGGATACAAGGAACAACTGAGGAATTAAGAGGTAGGTATTTGTAATTTACAATATTTACATGGGAATAAGCTTAAATATTTGGGTTGTTTAGGAAAAGATATTCGATAATATTGAGTTGTATGGAGATACGTGGATTTGAAAAGACCCGTACATTAGAGAATTAAGTGGAAAACCCAGATTAGGAATATTGAAAAATCGAATAACTCTGGGCTAATTACTAAAAAATTAAGATTTTGAAACCGAACACTTGAAAAGAAGAAAAAGTGAATCTTTTTTTTCCTTGAAGATTAGAAATTTTGCTCCAAGGTCCAGCTCATTTGATTACCCTAAAGAATATGAAATTTGACAAGAAATAATCAGTTGAAGGAATGAATATTTCTACAGGGTGATTGCTTTGAATTTATTATACAGAGTAATTGTACTTATATCAGTATTGGATGCATTCCATTTATATGTATGTGTAATAGTAGAATGAATATACTGAAATATTTAACGTGTGTTGGTATTTTATTTTGAAATGATACATGGAACCGTAACACCATGGTTCATCCATGGTTGTATAATGATGCAAAAATTTTGTTTGTTGCTGCGAAACTTCGCTAAGCACTCAATTGAAACATCTTCATGACACTGTTTTTGCTCGAGTGCGAGCAAACGCGGCACCCATCTGGCACACGCTTTCTCATGACCAAATTTTCAGATAATTTAGGATGTACTGCATCGTTTGAAATGTCTATTAATTCTGCTAGCTCGCGTTCTTTCAGTCAACGATCATCCAGTACCGCTTTGTGGAGTTGTCACCTTATGCGATGCTCGCAGTGGTCGACGCAGGATCAGACTCACCCAGAGTCGAATCAAGTCCAGCTTTTATATTAGTTGGGCTGGGACCTTCCAAATGAAAGCATTGTATCATTGTATCTTCAAACTTGAAACACATGCTTCATAGATTGTGTACTTTCTAATACAATTGCATTTTTCAAACAACTACCGCCACCTCTAGGTGAACCTGGGGTACTTCTGGGACCACCCTAGTACATATTGATTATTTACAAAATGAAATTTAATCTTTCTTATCCTTTCTGGAATTGGGTAGGTTGATGAATTCCAAATGACTTTACCACAATTCACGAAATAGGTTTTCCTATCTGAATTTTTAACAAGCAAAATCTCAACTGAACGACGAAAACTGAAAGTTGTTCTGAAAGTATTAGTCCCCAAAATTTATATCGATACGAGTAGATAGAAAATAAAAATAAGAGGATGATATTTTGGCGGTTTGAAATATTCGCAAGGATTTTTATGCTAAAACTGTCCCGTCCTCAAATGCGTGTTTTGAATATTTGTCAACAGGTTTTTCCTTCTCCGTTCTGCGGTACGTTTTCAATATCCCTCTCTGTATATCAACAAGGGAACTGAAGACTAATAATTTTAATGGGGGAAAAGTTCCGAAGTTACTGAAGAAATTGAAGTGAAAACAGTCGGACCGGGATAATAAATTCCTTCGCCGAGTGTGCATTTCCTGCAGATCACTTTTCTTCCATCCGCGTCCGCGACTAGAGATCTAGTGCAAGATAAAAACCTGCACCGAAGTTATTTGCAAACATAAAATGTATAGTTCAACTCGGGCTGCCTCAATAATTTCACCTCTAGGTTATGCTCGATATTTATATGCATTTCTGTCTTCGAGGAGTCACATTGAAATTTATTCCATTAAAAAAGACCTACCACGGGGCATATTTCATTATCTGAGACTTTCTTAGGCGTAATGATGCTATCTCGGTCAATATATTATGAACGCATTCATGGATTCCCTCAATAGCGGGAATTGAAATATTTTGATGATGAAATAGTTACTGCAAGGGAACTGAAAAATACCGTATAAATTTTGATTGATCAAATTCGAGATTGTGGCGAGCAAGAATGTTTTTGTTGAAATTCAAACTTTGGCATATTGATGATTCTATAGATGAAGGCGGTGATCATGCGATGATGAACTGATTGAGTATTAGGTTTAGTCGATCTTGAACTGGGTCAAGGCAAGGATTATCTAGAACTATGTTATTATCTATTTGTTTTGTATCAGATGTGAATTTATATAAAAACGGTTGATAAAAAATTATTAATACTAAAAAATTTTAACTGAAACTAGTAAACTTAGCGCTCTTTTAGCGCACATTTTCGATAAATTACTATTTGATATTGGGCTACGAAAACCCAAAACAGTCGGGTGGAACAATTTATCAAGTTGGTATAGCAATAAAATGAGCTTTCATGATTTGTGACATGTGTTTTTTATTAAACTAGAGAGTGGAAAAATTATCTTCAAACTGATAGCTTGACGACTTTATGCAACACTTATGATGGCATTGTAATTTTTTATGTAACACTTTTATTTGTAACTAAAGTAACTATAAACATTTTCAAACTTATACATTGAGCTAACGATGATTGATTACATTGGCCCTTATATAATACCACTGTATGTGATAATAAAGGTACTTGATTGAGTACCTGAATTTTGTTTACTGGTGACAATGTGGATATGCTGATTTGAAAATCTGTGATAAAACTAAATCGATTTGTTCATTCAACTCTAACATATTTTGGTAAAAGAAGAGAGATAACTGCGGGTTTCTTTAGAAAAAACCATGTGGAAGTGGCATTCAGACCACATGCCTGGTTATCTGATTTCCTTTTCATGCCAAAGATAAAGTGGACATGTTGGAGAAATCTGGAGTTTATATCTGATGTCCTGTGTTGTCCTCAGCAAAGCAATATATTGCATTTTTGGTTTTTTCCAATAAGTCGTTGAATTTCAATAAAAAGGGGGTTGGAGACAATATGGATCCCTGGGGAATACCACCATTGATGGTGAAAGTTTTCGAGAGGTATCCATCGACGGCGACTTGCAGAGAACGTTCATTCAGGAAGCTGAAGAGCCATACACGAAACTGATTCAAAAAGCCATAGCATTGAAGTTTGGCCAGCAAACCCTCATGCCATACAGGGTCAAAGGCCTTAGAAATATCAAGCTCTTGACTCTCCATGGGAGTTATCCCTCATTTTCTAACTTACTTCGACTTTAAGAAAAGACGAAAATCAAAACAAATATATCTCAGTTCTATACCACCAATATATTATCCAGGAATTGGGTATGAAGGTGGTATTTAAAACAAGTCGTACATTACAGAGCCTTCTAGGAAATTCAAAGGACATCTGCGATGCAAAATTTTATGATCAGACTGAAATATCTATCAAAATAAGGTATAAGGAACACTTAGCTCACTTGAAATATTGAAGATTGGAAAAATCAAGTCGCCCATCATATTTTTCAACCAAACTTTTCCATATACTTCAGTTCATTACTTTTAATTAGACAAGTTAACAACAATAGGCATCTATATGCCTATGAGAGTGTAGAAATAAGTTAACATAAAAATATGATGAATAACGATAGTAGACCAATATCTAATAGCATAACTTGTTGAAATAATATTTTATTATGAGATTTTCCTGACTGTTAGATTAGGCAACATGTAAAATTAATTTAGGGCAATTAATGCAAGTACCTAGCAAAGGTGTCCAGGGTATAAATAAGGACAATGTTCATCTCAGCTATCATTAAAAGTGTTCTGTTTTTATGTCAGTAACGTGAAATTGTGTGTATATAGATATAGCAGGGGGTGGACAATACAAAAACCCGTTTTTGCTAATGTTTGCTACAGTGAATTCACATATATTGAAATACTCACATTGATGATAATGTATCATGTGATAAATAATGGCATATAGTACTTGGTGAGATTTTTAGTAACGGCTTCAGCCGTTGATCAGAAAGATTAAGAACCCTGGAAACTGTCAAGCACCACATTTCCAATTATCTTATTCTTTACTTTATTTTATTTTCAAATTTCACTCCTAAAAAGATATAATAAACTTAAGATTTTTTGTCTGCAGAAATGGGAACATCGCTTTACCTGAAAGTATATGAACATTTCCACATGACCACGTGTTGATGGCTGAAATTCTTCTTTCAATCAGATATGAATTATTCCTTCACTTCGATATAAAAATATTTTGAAGACAAATATTTGGAGAATATTCAACAACATTTCGAATTTCAACTATGCTTGAAAGTAAAAATATTAAAGACATTTCAGTAGCGCTTTCTCAAGTTTCTCATTCCACCAGTACTACCGCTGTGACACCATAAAGTGATATTCCGTATTCTTGATCATGGAAATTAAAATGAATTGAGATACTTGTTTTCCACAAATTTGACGCGGCACAAGGACACTACAAAGTTGTTTGTTTGCTTTTCATATCAAATCAGCCATTTTGAATCAATTTCTTGAATCGTAGAACCTCCCACATGGAACATTTCATTATTTCAGTCCAGTAATTAAAAATGTTATTTATTCACATTCAAAGTGCACTCAAATTTATCAACCTCTTACCATTCATAATAAATAGCTTTGCGCATTCATAATCTTAATATGTCAGAGCAAATGCAAAGTAAGTATCTGAAATTAATGAATTAAATTTATTACTTTGCTTGATAATGTGCTCATTGAAAGAGACAATAATTTATAACTTGAACTAGATGTCGATACTTAATCACTCTAATAGACATCATTCAACATTGTCAATTGATACGTTTTTCTATTTGCTAACCAGTAACTGCTAACCTGCTCATGGAGGTTTTGTTTGTTGGTGCTAGGCGGTTTTATAAGGTATCCCGCACTGCACCACCAAACCTTTTTTTTCAATGAAGGTTCAGTTATTGGATCAGGAATTGGGGAGTTGAGAAGCTCTCGCTCCTGAACTAAATTTACAGGGAGGTCAGTTGGAGTCGTAAACTCGATATCCATCTTCTCTGTGGGCTTGCCCCTGAACTAAATTTACAGAAAGGTCAGTTGGAGTGGTAAACTCGACATCCATCTCCTCTGTGAACTCGTTCCTGAACTAAATTTACAGGGAAGTCAGTTGGAGTCGTAAACTCGACTTCCAACCCTCTGTAGGCTCGCTCCTAAACTAAAATTCACAGGGAGGTCGGTTAGAGTCTTAAACTCGATATCCATCTCCTCTGTAGGCTCGCTCTTGAACTAAATTTACACGGAGGTCAGTTGGAGTCGTAAGCTCGACATCAATCTCCTCTTTAAACAGCGCTAGGAACAAAAACAAATCCAGTTTACTCTGTCCATAAATGTCCCACGATTAGATAGGGAATGGAGGTCAATCATGGCAGAGCCCCGCATTACCGTGACAAGGCGATGCTACGACGAGAGGGCGCCCGGTATCTCGAAGGTTCCATAAAGACAGCTTTTAGGCTAAGTGTCATTCATCCTTTCGGCACGGATACACATATCTTAGAATTGAGCCATCGTTAGGATGCCATTCAGTTAGGCAATAACAGAACCACAAGTGATTCTGTCATTTCCGTATCCCGCGGGGCTATGTGGAAGCAGGCATCCGATGGCCGGTTTGCTCAACCCCCACATCCCAAACCAATGCACTCGCCAAAAACAGCATGCATAGTGGTTCAGGCAGTTAAAGATGAATAAAGACAGCCAAACCCGCCTCTTCAAAGTATAACTTTACATCACTGTTGCGTTATATTGGCAATCTCAGTCACTTATGTTAAGTTCATATATTTGAAATGTTTGATCAAAAGGGTTGCCTTGTGCCGTCATTGGAGATTGTTTTTGCTCCAGACCGTCTGTGAGTTAGAACCCGTGACGACCAGACAACCGTAACAATGAACCCTTTTCATGGGATTGAGGAGTAAAACTGATCAGATAACAAGTTGACATGAATTCGAAAGGAGGATATCCTTTTTTCTATCATCAAGGTACATGGCCAGAGCTGAGTTTAAGAATTGTGCTAACATCTTGGATGGATTTGCCGTATACGTTATACAGAAGTGATTATAAGAGTTTTGTTATTCTTGAGAAAAGAAAGAAGTAATACTCAAGTGTTTTGCGACTTGAATTATTTTATTTTCCTAATCTAGCCATAATCGCCAGGCCAGCCACCATCACAGGTCTTTTTTTTGTTTCATTTTCCTTCTTTATATGCTTACCCTTTGGTTACACTTGGGAGATTAACTTTAATCGTTACCTTTGTTACGATACTACAAGAAGTCTCTGGTAACCAGAAGATTATTATTTATAATTGCACCACTCACAGAATTTCAAAGATCATCTATAAACATACCAGACTTATACATGGGTTCGAATCAATAACAGTTTCAGTTGATAACGTCGAGAAGAGTACTTCGACCACGCCAATGAAGATGAATGCCGCAGTTGCAGTTGTAACCAAAGGAGACCACGGCAAAACCTGGAAACCAACCAAAACATTGACTCCAGCCTTAAAAGCCTACATTTCTATATGATAGTAGATCTTGAGTCATACTAATGATTCATCCATAATATCAATAATACAGTCTGATAAAAACGAATTTCTATCTACGTAACACACCGTTTTTTCACTTTTCATTTCATACTGCTTGTGAGACAATCTGAACACAAAGAAACTCCTTTCGCCAATTTCGAATTGTGGAATGCAACATACCAATTATTTAAAACTTCTAATTTCTCTTTTCACAGATGTGGGATTCCTCTGAGCAGTCTGTAATAGTACTCCCAATAAATCACAATCAGAATGCTGACACTTGTCCATATTGTTTATTTTGATGAAATTAATAATTTTACAGTTAGATATACAAATTCAATTCAATAAGTAATTTCCTTTTGTTCAGTCACAGAGTTGATTTTTAAAGTGATCAAAGTGAAGGGAGACATAACATACAGATAGAGATATCTACTTTTAGTATTGCCATATCTAGAATCTGTATGAACGGATGGATATAACAGGTCGTTGTATTGCCTGCACTTCGAACCAATGTCGATTATGTGTGTGAAGGAAATATTTTACGGAGAGTCTTTCTGTGCCTTGGCTTCGCCTAATAACACACAGTGGTGATTTAAGTAAATTTTTTTGAGAATAATCCATAAGAATAAATTCCAAAGTTTGTTAACAACAGTTTTTCGTATTATAATTCTGCTAGGCAAGAGCATTAAAGCCTACAAGCTTGAAAATAGACAAAAGTATACATTGAATGTTCAGGATACATTGAATATTCAGAAGATCGATTGTATGTTGGAAAGAGATTGTCTTTGATGTATCTTGCTGGACTTTAATAGGTACAATGGTCCGAGTTGGCTACTGCTGAAGACTGCTGGAGTCTCGGATATGAAGAATCAGAGGAGTCTAGCTGGAGAAGTGTGAACAAAAGCCTTGAGTTTTCTTGATGGTTTCTGGATGAAGGATTTGAATGAGAAGTTGTGAGTTTGATGCAGTAAACCCTAAAGTGTGACCCCGTATTTAATTACTTTTCCTATTGAAGCAACTATTGAGAAGAGTAGAAAATTTCGGGACAATGACAGTCCGATTTTATGTTGTGACAGTTCATAATCAATATTGATTATCTGACATTTTTTCATTTCTTCATTCACCTTTAGGCTGAGTAGAAATAGCTAATTGAATCTCCCAAGTAAATTGCATTACTTGTTTCATTGATATAAAGTTGTTCTACAGTATTGAAAAAGGAAAATTTCTGTAGGTGGCATTCGAATAGGAGCTGTCAATCTGATAACCCTTGAATTTAAAAAAAAGTCATGAATCGATCTTTCCCATTACCTCTGGAAATCGAGCTAGTCATTTCTACTGGGCACAGGTACCGCTCTCTTGCCTTAGATCATAGATCAAGAAATGAGTAAGGAAACGATACAAACTTAAAGCAGTGTATCTCCAAAGTTTTTCGATAACCAAGTTGGCGTCATTAAAAAACGACTAAAACTCATTTTTAGTCACCTACTGTATTCCAAATTTTTTCAAATATCAACTTCAGAGTTTTCTGATTATGAGGAGAGTGTTTTGAATAATGAAGTTAAATATCCTTTTTCATAGATGCCAAAAAAAGTTTCAATACACCCTCCTAGTTATCCATAAAAAAACATTATATTTCATGATTACTCGCTTTTTCAAGGAAATCTAATCGATCACAAAAACACCTTTGAATATTACACCTATATAGTTCCGTCAAACGGAGGATGTAATATTTTATGATAATAATCACGCATGAGTAATACTTTCTAATTGCCCACGATTTCCTCATCCGTTTGATCTTTGAGATGCGACACAAGAGGGATTACCCGCATAATTTATTGCAGTTTATTTAGTCATTTGAGTTTAGTAGTTTGATAACGTAATAACTTGTGCATTTTTGTAACAGACTTACCAGTTGTTACCATTACTCGAAAGAGAGCACAGGTGGGTCACATTTTATATGCTCTATTTAGGTGTGGGATCCAAGAAACTGGCCCTCACGAAGAAATTTTTGAAAGAAGTTCATCATTAAAAGGAATATTGCTTCCAATTGCGATCTGAAATCAAAATGGTCCATTTTTATTTTTCACTAAATGACTACTTTGGTTGCTTTGCACTCGAGTTCTAGAACTCCTTTATCAGTAACATAATTAAAGCATGGGATACATTTCTCGAGGTGGCAAAAAGCCTATTATGATTGATGTAGGTAACGGATGATACCACTTTATTCAATTTGTGGTTTCACTTAATAAGTCTATGCATTAGTTAAACTATTGTCCTGAATAGTCATTAGTAAAAGTCATATTCTCGTCCAACTCATTCTAGTGTCTTGGTTGACAAAATACTTTGTCTATTGCATAATTCAATACTAATACACTCTAACATTGCAAACATCGTAATGGACATATTGATGATCCTACAAACATGTAAAATAACATAAAAATTTAGTATCGTATACTGTAGAATTCATAATTTCATTAGTATCAGGGTGAGTGTAGATTCTAAGCACTTACACCACATATGACCCATTGTACATCCTCCCGAGAAGTTGTCTGTTGTCTTCCTAGATCATCGACCATCCTGTCTTTTTCAGGAAGGTGAACAGGTCACTAGGAGACATCTCCTTTATTTTGGCAGATGTAGGCCAAGACTCGCCGACCCCGTCCGTAATTCCACATTGGCTTCCCAGACAGGGTCTCCAATCCCTTGGCCGTTCCCCTGGAATAATAATAGGTCCATAAATGCTCTTTTCTCATTTATTTATTTTCTGAAATGAATTTTAGCAGCGCTATCACCAGATGCAGATTTCTCCTCAACAAAATTTGGAAGTTAGGCAATTCCAAAAAGTCTGTAGGGTTCGTGCCGTTCGCACGAAGGCCGGTCTTTTTGAAATCTGATCATTTGCTATACCTACTTTTATTCTCTTACATTATGTGGTTCCAGAAATGAATTTTTATTCTTAATTAAAATTCTTTTTACTCACTATTCTCTTCTCGATAGATTGACAAAAAGTCCAAAGGTTTCAAATATAGAGTATGATAAGTAGAAAAATGACTCCATGGACAAAATAAAAACAACGTGTAAAATATTATATAAAAGGAAAATGTTGAATTCTATAAAATGAAAGAAACTAGAACAAAGGAAATGTCGCCAATTTTATGATGCTATTTACTATTAATCTAATCTGTTTAATAATTACAAATGCACCAACTCGGTACAAAATACTCTTAGTTTTACTTTTACTTTAGGTAGAGTGGTGTATAACTTTGAATTTTCGCCCTTTTTTGTAATTGTATTATGAACTCTAGCTAAACAATAAGCACTAGCAACTCAACAATATGTAACCTCTTTGCAATTAGGAAAGTGGACTCAGACAAATTAATATGTGAACTCCTCTCAAGATCATCTGGTTAGTAAAAAAATAACAAACACTCACATAACGCCTCTTTGGGTGTTCTGTAGACCCGGGGTGTCTTCAACACCAACGCTTTTAATTTTAAACTACGCTGTACCCAATACCGATTTAGGATTTCCCTACACCGATTTTTCCTAAATTTGGCACCACACGTTTAGAGAAAATAACTCCCCTATTTAGGCCTCCGATCTCGTCTCGACGGGGTCCGGTGACCGACTT
>WOGJ01181598.1:3810-14776 GCA_015342185.1 Leptinotarsa juncta | reverse complement strand
AAACAAATTTTAATAAATTCAAAACAAGATTGAAAAAATATTTAGTGGAGTCCTGCTTTTATGACATTAATGAATATTTTGCTAATTCATAGTTTTTTTTTATTTGTTTTTTGCTTGTTTGTGTAGACGATATGTTTAAAGTAATATAGTTATGTGTACCTATATATGTCTGTGTATATACATCTTATGACTTGTCCTATATCATGTGTATGATCTTAAAGGATGAATAAAGATTATTATTATTATAGAAAATAAATTTTTAAATTGTAAACAAATAATAAGACAAAAAGTTACATTGGAAATACATTTTAGGGGTTGCGTTTTCCACCCCTTATAACCATGGGGTAAACCAAATAAATTTCTGTCTTAGTGTCTTTTTGATAGTACAAAACGTCAGGTCAATTTCAAAATTGTAACTTTTTTATTGCTTGTGAAAAAATTGTTCTACAAATTTTATGTACCCCCTTTAAGGGGCTGTATCTTAACAAGGGATGCTGTAATTTAATTTCTTAATATAAAAATCGTATCTGTTTTTCGATGAGCAATCACCTTCTTGAATGTTTTACACTTATTTAGTTACACCCTTAATATTGCACTAAGGAGTTCAGACTCTACACGTTATATAACTTCAAATAGAAACTGTAACTGCACTCTACATTAACTGGATAGTTCTGTTGGATATCGTTAATGCCCTTTTTTGTGGTCTGTTATTACAGTTTTTCCCTTGTTTTCCTATATTCTATTTTATTTTTTTTGTATAACTCTCAAATATTCTTTTCAAAGTTAACTTTTTCAATGTATGTGTATATTTGTGTCCTTTCCACTAAATTAAGTGAAAAACAGCTCAAGCTAAACTGTTTTATATTATTATTCTTGTCAGTGCATAATTATTATTATTATATATTTTTTTCTGCCAGGATTTCAGAGACGAATCAGAAGAGTAGGTAACTACCGTGTTTTATTGATTACTTTTTCTCTACTATGAGTTGTTGAAAAGCTACCTCACCTGAAGATTATGCGAGATCGGCTGATTTCGAGTACTTTTTTTTTATTCTGGTAAAACAACACGCTACCGACAAAGATCGATAAGCAGGCGTTGCGACTCGGCCGTAAATTTTTCGGAGCGCAAATTAATTTGTAGTTTTTAATTGTGTCCGGTGTAGGTACAAGTTGTAGAATTTCAATTGTGCCTTTTGTTTCATTCAAAGGCGACCAACGGTATCAAATTGCTCTCGAACTCGTCCGAGAGAATGCTTTTGTCCGGGAACTTCGTTAGCGACGCCAAGATAATATTTCGGGGGTCAACATTTCTTGTGGATGAATGCCAATTCCTTGTTGTGGAACAAGTTCATTTGTAAATGAAATATTAGTTGAATATAACTCTCTTTTACCTCTCAACAACTGAATATTGAAAAACACCTTGGTAGTTTTACATAGTTTTACAAACAGGACAGAAACAGAACATTTCTCACAATAGTTTATTACTATGGTGTGTGAATAAGTTGGAGCGTTTTTTAAACCAAAAGGTATACAAAAACTCCCGCAGAACCACATGGAACAAAACAAATAATGAAAGTGTAACTGATCGCGGTCTATTCATGGAACATATTCAAAAATCTATTATTGAAGATCTTTATTGACACAATAGAACCCAGAACAATAATTTTTAGAGTTTTTCAGAGTGTATCGATAAAATTGAGAATACACATTTAGTGGTGACTTCATTTCTAGGCACAGAAATGTTTGGTCCTTGAAAGTAAATGTCATAAAAGTCAAGGAACTTTGTTTTCCAATCACAGAGAACGGAATTATTGCTATTGTAACATGCAGAAATGAATATACACGCAAACTAACATAAAACACATACTTGTTGATACTCAATCATGATAGTGACCGTATGTAAACACCACATATGACGTAATACATGTCCTTTCACGAACATTTCTACATGTTGCAGCTCGTTCTTCGTTTTCAAGACTGGAACAATGTTGTTACATCGTGCAGCAATCGAAGAAGAAAAGGATTGTGGACAATGTTACAAAGTCGGGGAAACAATAAATCACAAAAGCCGAGAACACACGGGCTGTTATTACGATTCCCTCTACAATAATTAAAAAGCCACAATATAACCAGAAACGTTAATAGACTTATGCCCAAAAGGGCTGGAGGTATAAACGGTTGAAGATAATTAGTAGAAAGCATTCGAGTGAGTCTTTGAAAAAATCTTGTTTGAACGAACCAAGGCGAAATGAATATGTAGATTGTGTTGACCTCTGTAAACGAATGGTGGCAAGAACCACTTTCAGCTGTAAGTGGTATGTGTAAAATAAACTCGTGACTTTTTCATTGACCATAATGATACCATGAGAAACATCAATACGGAGATGAGTAGATATATTTTCATAGGATTAGATGGCCATAAAAACGTGACAATTTGTGAATACAAACTGTTTTGAGTTGATCATTTCTAGGTCGCCTCAATCCTAAAACACTGGAAAAGGAAATCGAATGCATCGTTAATGTGTAACCCATTGAGCCAAATAACAAATATATCACCGGTGTTACGATAAAGAATAATAGAACGGACACACAGCGGTGTCAACCAATAATTTGCGATCATTCGTTTTTGTTTTTTTCCATAATAATGTGACAAATAGTTAGGCCGTTGCAGTTCCTGTGTTTTTACTAGATTTCCGGTGTCTAATAGGTATGTTTGCTTGCTAATCAGCTGTTACTTGAGCGTCCGGTGAACAAATGTCATCGTAAAACACTACGTGAATGTTTGTCCATTCGTGTGCATTACTCTAAACTTGATAGTGAAAAAGTAACTGCAACAATATCAACAAGAATTCGGTTTCAGTCTGATTATATAAAAATACAGTTCTGGGAACAGCCATACTGGTGAAATGACGAATTAGTTCTGCATTTGACGTCAAGTGTCGGTAAGTTTTTCGACAGAGACCGAAAAACACGTCGAGCCATGAGACCAAGACGTGAGACATGAACGTAAGCGAGACTGAGACATAAGATCGTGATGCGAAGACAATCCATTGGATTTTCACGCTGACAGGTCTTTTAATAACTGTATAGTTGTTAATTCCTTTCAAATCGCCTCTCTGTGGTGCAGAGTACAATAGATGAAACATTTGTCGAAGCAAAAGTCAGAGACGTGAAATAGAAATGTGAGACATGAGATGTAAGAAACAAGATGGCGAGTCTCTTAGATCGTTTTTATTTGTACACATTACAGTCGACGAATTAATGATATATTTGGATCAGACTACTGCATCGGTATTTTTGGCCCTGTCTCCTGTCTCGCTTATCTATGTTTGTTAATGAGCAAATCTTTACTTTGAAAATCTGGCGTTTTGATTTCCAGTCTCACTCTCTAGCAATTAAAAATCACGTATTAGTTTCCTCTCTCGGTTTTCTGACTTGTCCTCGCCTCTATATCTCTTGACTCGTGGTGTGAATCGTCAACTTCACATCCTGATGAAAATCTAAGTGTACCTTCATCTAGATCTTAGTCTCGCCTCTTTGTCTCGTTACTCGATTTTCTGTAACTATCACGGTGCGAACTACTTTTGAATAATATTACAGATTTCGTCTCGGTTTATCCTTTCTGTCTTCTGATTTGTTCTCATTTCTCTGTCTCCTGTCTTGATGTCAGTGACTGTCGTGTCTCTTGAAGGAAATATACATCATTAGAAAATATCTTCAATGGATTGGTTATCGATGAAACTAAGTCCGTATTTCTGAGCACAAGAAACATACACAGCGAGAAGAAACTAGCAACTCGGGAATAGTAGAACATGTTTGGAATCATCAACATAACATTAAGTGGTCCCAAACATAAGAAATTATACCAGCACTTGAAATGAAAGTACATTAAATCGATTCTGAGAAATCATCTGTGAAATGTTCTTTGAAAACCTCAACAGAAATATAATGTACCTTTGTGTTCTTGCACTTGATAAAAATATGGAGATTATTTGTACACGGCTGCTACATATCGGATACAAATAAAGATCGGTAAATATTGACGGTGACCTATAAATCTTTGTTGTACACCAGTATGCAGTTGTCGGTTTGATGAAATCGTAGAATTCCACAAGCTAAAGAGCTGAACAATATTTTTGGTCTATAAGAATTTAACGATCATGAATATCAAACGAGGAACTTGAGTAATGCGAGATAGATATAGAGAATACAAATGGGGGAATACATAAAATTTTAAGAACAGGCGAGCACAGTAAATGACTCTTTGCGTGTCAGGAATCTATATGGGTATTATTACCTCAATTATGAAATGTAGGCATAGCAAAGCGTGTTTTCCTAGAATTATCGACAGTGGGCATTCTTGAGAAAAATGCCTTTTGCCCACAGTTTTGAATTAATGCAGCATTGTTTCATGTAGTGCATAATGAAAATCGACAGCTGGTTGATTTGTAGGTATATTCAGATCTTTTATTTTAGTATCTGATCTATAATCTATTTTAATACATTTTGTATACTTTTTTGTCCGAATGAAGTGGTATATCATAAATGAAAGCTATAGAGACTACTCATGGCATATACGAGCTCTTATCTCTCCGCTTTTGGAGTATAATATAAATTTTGAAGATGTTTTACATGTGTTTTTGTGTTTATTGAAGGTGATAAGGCAATCCAACTGATAAGCCGTGTGGATATCAAAGGTAAATAAAATATAATAAAACATACGAGATAGTTGTATAATAAACCTGTACAATTTTTTTAATATATATATCCCCGGCATAACAGCGACAACTGTTTAGCTGCCGTTTGTAATCTTTGGTGGCCATAAAGTTTTATGTAAATACAACCGGGGCATTTTTCTAGGGGTGTTTCCACAACGAATGGGTGGTTCATTGTTCATTCATAACGAGCTGATATAATACCATACTCAAATGTAGAAAAATCTCTCACCTGTTTCGAGAAAACTGCTATATCTTCATTGAAGGATTCCGAAGAGCAAACATCTCCTCCAGCCACTCCAGGTTCTCTTGGTGTGCATGTCGCTAGTTCACATTTTTCGAAAATTAAAGCCAATAGGGGAAAAAGAGGATGTCTGAAACAAAAAATGAGATCAGTATGATCAACAGTGTGAAAAATCAACATAGAAACAGTGTTGCAAATGATAGATTGTTATCTATTCGAAACTAATCCTTATGGAATACATTTAAAATGTTGAGTTATAAAAAAAACCTAATTGAATTGTTTGATCCTCAATCCTATTAATGATGAAGCTCATTTGTTGAGGATGTGCGCTAAACTTGGATACCAACATTAAGAATGATCAGTAGCTATAAGAATCAATTTTTTAAGTCAAATTATATGCTGCAGGTTTTTTCCGAAAATTGAAATATGTAATTATGTGTAATTGAAAATGAGTACACATATATTCTAGATGGAATATTCATCTGTGGAATACTCATTTATAAGAAATAAACGTTCAAAATTCACGTATTTTACAAGTTTGTTGATTTTTAAAGTTTGCCATTTGGACTATGAAATGCTCCACAAGAAAGCCAAAGGATTTTTCGATTTGAAATGGTTGCATTGCTTCACAGAAACAAAATATAACATAAACAAGTGCATAAAACATGTTATTTCATTTCAGGATACCCTCGTCTTTACCGCATGAATTCCTGCGACATACAAAATCTAGTTGCGCTCCCAATTAGCGGACTATCAATTACTCTTTGTTACACAAACGAAAACAATTCCTTATACAATTCATAAAAACAAATACTGTTTTCAGTATTATTTTTCCAATTAATAGAAATGTCAATTAACTTGAAGTCGACGACTTTGTCATAGGGGTCATCGAAACCTGAACAGATTAAAATCGTTGCTGAAAAAGTACACTTTTTGCATTCTCGCAAACTTGATAAATCAATTAACCCAGCATATAATATGATTTTTCAACAGGAACGTCAAATAATATCATGAGTCAATCATAGGTATGTGAGTCGACCTCAATGTGGAAATATTCAGTATAGTTTCTCAGTCCTGGTAATCAACAGCAAAAAAAAACAATTTGTGATAAAAATCACTTTGTCGTTGTCACTATTGAGAAAATATCTTGGTTATTGAGTGATTTGATGAAAATAAATTGCATAGCTTGCTCTACACTCTGAAAATCTACTAATTAAGTAGTTTCAAGGGACAAGGATTTGAGGACCCTGGTGGTGGACCCTGATCCATCACAAATGGGTGCCCACGATTTCAGTGATCCACAGAAATTGTCACGTTTCAAGGTCGGATCCTCTTTGCTTTTGCAGAACCAAAAGGAATCTTTTTTGTATCGGATCATCACGTATTATGGAAAGTTGATTCTTTATAGAAACAGAAGACGTTCAGGACAGTAGCTGGACATCAATGAGCCACCCAGACATTTCCCGTAGGCGAAAACATAAGGGCGCGTCCACACTATGTCGAATGTACCGAACGACAGCGGTCGATTGACACAGTCGACGTAGTTTGGACGTATCGATTGACTAAGTCGATCGACAAATGTTGAGTCGAATGTAATTCGAAAGAAATGGAATTTTACGATAGTTGAATGAAAATAATTGTTCAACCAACAATAAATTCTTTATAAATTCAGTTGTACTGTACTTTTTTCTCCCATTAACAAGACTAGATCGAATCCAAAACCTCCTGGAACGATGGAGATGTTCGTTTAGAAGCGCGGACATGAATATGGTAGTAGTAGTAGCAACAAGAGCATCTTCATCACTCATTTTGTTTTTGTTTTGCTTGTTTCACAAGTCGACTGATGAAATATGTCCACACAGCAGTATTATGTGTGGACGAGACAACTATGTCGTTCGACATTGTCGATCGGCATATTGTGGACGCCCCTTAACAGAAAAGACCAAGCTAACTGTATGGTGGTCAGCAATTCACTGTAACTTTCTACAGCCGGGCCGAACCATCAGAGCAGACTCCTATGGTGAGGATATCGATGAAATGTACCAAAAATTGCGTCAGCCGAAACAGAAGAGGTCTGAAACTGCTCCACGAAAGTTGACTCATAAAAACAGACAAAACTTTTTGAACAACCTAATACAAATTTCGTGGAGATATCAGGCATGTTTGACAGCTCACATAAATTTGATTTAGTAAGTGCTATCGACAATTATGTTTTCATATTTTGCCTTCACAAAAATGATTGATTGGTCCAGATTTGAAAAAGCATGATCTGCTCATCAAGAAACATACTTGGGGCAAAGAAAGATTACATATGCATCATAAATAATAGTCCGTTAGCAACCGATCGAGAAGTCTCCTTGCAACTTCTCGATTCTATTTTCAATTCCTCAATGAACCTTATCACGTTCCCCGTAAAAACCGCATCTAAAAATCCATCCATTTCCTTCGATATCCACCAGAACCTCTGCCCTCAGCTATTTTTCCAGTGATTAGCCGAACATCTGCCCATCAGAGATCTAAGCTGGCCTAGCTCGAACGGAAAACAAGAGAGCGTCATAGCATACAAACAACGAACAATCAAGTGTGGCCACCGCCGCTATCTTGATGCTTTGACCCGTAAATTATCAGAAGATGGCACATCATAAATAAATCGGTACATTTATGAATGTGGTTGCACTGCCTCTCTTGATAGACATGCCATTCATAATGTCGTTTTATCCTTAATGTCTGATACAGAGCAGTTAATGTGTAGTTGATGATTTATTTCATAGGTCTGTTCGAATGTTATGTCACAAGCTGTTAGCAATACGGTATGTTTGCTTTTCAAGATTGATTCTTGGGTTGAAGTTTGTTGATTTAATTTCAATTCACCAAATGATTTTTTCAGTTACACGTGTTCCATTGTTTCCTGGATTAGAGGCTACATTGATTAACCACAAAGACTCACCACTTGATGAAGGTGTTCAACAAGGATGGGTTCTGGGCCCTTCATAATGTCTCATTTATCAAAGCATTGTTTCAAATTCCTTAGAAAAGTTATCTTGTATTCAAATACTGATGCCACTTGGGTGTGTCACTGTGAAAAATATTGTTTTCTCTATGTGTTAGTGGGAAGTTAATAGTTCATCAAAACTGGCAGGAATATTTCCTACTATCACGAGTATTCACAAATAGTCATTGAAAACTGTAGACTAATAAATCATGAACGTGCTGAATTTAAGCAGTTTTTTTTTCAAACGAATTGAATTGGTCCACAATAACACTATTTTTGAGTTGGAAATATGCGTTTTTTCAATCAGAATCGAATTTGAAGATTAAATTACAATAACACTAGGTATTTGCAGAAAATTTAAATTGTTTCATCTTAGACATTCAAAAACATATAATCAAGGTTATAAAAATGAATATCTATCAGTCCTAGAGACAGCAGTATTCATATATTTTTACCACTCTTTCTGAAGCAGAAAACAATCCAAAATCTATTTTAGTTTTAGTAACTATTTCCGTTCTGGTGTAGATGTGTAAAATGATGTGCATAGTTTTTTTCTCAAACACAAACATCTTTCAGTCAGTTATTCAATGTGTGTTATTGAAATTGATGACTAATGTTTTGCAGTCTGTTTTGTCTAATATAATTTTTATGTACACTGGTCTCAGGTCTTTTGGAAAGTAAACTGTATTATCAATGTCACTATTTTCCGGGTTTGAAGGCCGTGAAGTAGCTCTTTTTACAAAACTCATCAGTATACAGTGTATGTCTATACAAGGACTTATACACCTTAAGAGATTTTTTCATTCACAAATCGAGTAATAGTTGGAAGCATGAGTCAATTGATTTATTTATTACTGACTTTCCACATATGATTTTTCTAGGGCTTTCGCATTTTCCTATGATTAATATCTATTCCTGAACCCTTGAAATGTATGGGAAGCAAATGAGTAATGGTAATGGGTAATGTGGTACCAAAAAGTCATTTTGAAGGATTCCAAATAGTAGGATGATATCTCACACTAGTTTCAAAAAGTCGTTGAGTCTGACCAATATACTTTCTTCGCAGTCCTCATAGCTTATCGCAAGAATCATCGATACAAGCTCCTGAATATAAATATCATCCTGAAAATGTATATTCTCATGATTCAAGCCACTTTATTGACCAGTTAGTGAAAGATAACGATAATCCACAAACTGTTAACGTTATGTCATTTACATGATGAAAATACTGATAGCGATCTTCGAAAGTCAAGAATTTGAAGAACACCATTAAGATGAGTATAAAACATTCTGTACCATGTCATAAAATTTATTACCTAGTTCTCGATTTTTATATCTTTTTTATTACCTCCGTACAGAAATATTAGGAATGGTAAACTGTTCTTGGATTTTGTAACCAAAAATTATGCAGGAGTGCTACTTTTCTGAGAATCCGAGAAATCAGACGAGTCGGACATGGTTGAGAAAAATCAATGTCGCTCGGTTATCTGCCATCAAGTTTATGGACTATCATCTTGATTTTTATATCGTTTTTATGACGGTTGCGTCAATATAGAAGGGTGTTTAACGTCCAAAACGAAATTTCCACCATAGATAATTGAGGGAAATATATACGGAGCGATTCAAGAAAAATTTGACACAGTAATGTTTAACCTCCATTAATTCTGCCGTTTTTTTTCAAAACTGGTTCCTTGTTTCCAATACATATTTTTGTCAACATTCATGTTGAACTGAAGTATTCAGACTCCAGTGGCGACTCCAGTGGCGTGCTAACTTTTTAGACAGCAATTAGAGATAAAAGAACAAAAATAGCAATAAAAAGAAATAACAATAAATACTCTGACTCAAATCCTGAGACTTCAGAAATAGAACTGCATTGAAACAGTTTTACGTCTAACGTTTGGCTCCTCGCAGTAATAATTTACCGTCATTTATGTCATCATGTAATGATAATGGTAATAATAATAATCAGGCCTTGACCACACTAAGTTCTCTTCCAATAAACCCACGTCTTTCTAAAACAAATCAAGATGGTGACAAATAGGCGTTTAGCTTCCGCGTCCGCTAGCTAAGTTCAATATTTGTACATCTCTAGACAATGTTTATTTAAAGGTATTCGTAATTAGTTGGCGCGTACATGTTTATCTCTCTGTACACAGAGTATCCTCTCAAAAACTGAACGGCCCCATAAAAATAAACGGATCGTCAGCTGCTTCAGCTTAACTCGATTTTGGAAAGGAAGCGAGTCTTTGTAGAGCGTGGAATGGGACAACTTGCAGTGGCGGGGCCGGGAGAAACACTATTTCATTACATTTAGAATATATTTAGTGTCTAATTGAGCCTTCAGAAATCAGAAAAAAATTGAGATCCCTTCTTCTGATACAGAAGATTTTTGTAGCCTCTCGAATCGATCTCACTCATTTGGAGGGTCAGGATAGAGTTGATGACAAGAAAAACCTGAGTTTGGTGGAAATCTGCAGAGGGCATCGATTCAAGAGAATATTTCATATTGTTGCATACGTTGTTCTTTACTGTATGAAATATAAATGAAACGAGCAGTTTTTCCAAGTTAAACAAATTTTAAAGTAAAATATAATTCGAAAAAAGAACTTGTTTGTATTTGTTATATCTTTTGCTCAACTGTAAGGTTGTTTAAATAGATTTTTCCGTCTTGATGTTATGTGTTTAGCTCCATTCCTACTGTTTTTCAGTTTCAAATAATATCATACAGTAGAAATCGAAGATAGAATCAAATTTATGAGAATAATTTTGTGAAAATGGAATTTATAGGTGACATCTTCAAAAATTTCTCAAGACATATTACGCAGTGAAAATTTATATTCTATCAATTCTTTAAAATATATACAATCTACACAATTTTATGATGATAATGTTAATTGTTAATTGTTAACTTTCACTAAATCAGTCTGTCAATATGATCAATAAATGCTAGTATAATGTTTTTGGGAATAGAAAGTTTTTGGCTGTCTACTACTCCATCTTGATACAAAAAAT
>WOGJ01181475.1:0-14668 GCA_015342185.1 Leptinotarsa juncta | reverse complement strand
TAAGAGGCCATTGAAAATCCGCATTGCTGAGCACAAAAAACACACGCAGCGAGGAGAAACCAGCAAATCCGGAATAGCAGAGCATGTTTGGACTCATTAACATAACATTAAGTGGTATCAAGCTAAAATCATCCACAAAGAGGAACACTGGTTTAGGAAAAAATTCAAAGAGGCCGCGTATATTTTGTCTAACAACACATTTAGTCAAGCTAGCGTAGAGATGCGTAACATTAGGAAACCTCTTAAAGTGGTAAAAAACATAGAAAGCTCATTTCTCTTTTCATTTGGTACAATCATTTGCCGGAAAAAAAATGTCAACCATAGTATACAGAGGGACACATTTTGACATATTCACATTAGATGTTACTTCCCCTATCGCACCCCTATGTCATGTCACCATTTTTTTTTAAATGGATCACCCTATATTCTTTCGCATTGTCAGATGCTCCATGATGTGTAGATTTCAACCAATTATAAAACATATGGTCTGAAGCGTTTGGTTCGAGTACAAATTATTTAAGTTGAAAACGAGCCAACCTAAGTAACTTTTGAAACAATGGTTTTCAGGAAAAATAAAAAAAATCTCAACAATAGTATACAAGGGGACACATTTTGACATATTCACATACGATCTATCTTTCCCTATCGCACTCCCAGATCATCATCATCATCATCAGATATTCCATGATGAAAACATTTCAACAAAGTAGAATACATTATGATCTGAAGCTCATAGTTTGGAAGCTGAAAATTATTTGAGTTGAAAACGAGCGACCCTGAGTGCACTAATGCCTAGGTTTCATTGCTGTTTTTGTGAAGAATACTTCAAAAAAGTCTTATCAAACTCGATATTCTCTTCATTTTGTATTTGACTCATTCTACAAAAACGATTACCTAGCAGGTGAAGTTACAATTGGTGTTTCTGTTTTTTTGAATTCTTGAGAAGCAATTGTTTATACGCTTCGAGAACTGATTGAAATAGTGAGTTTGTACTACCAGGATGGAAATAGTGCAAGAGCTGCCGCCCGTATGTTCAATGATAATCAACCAGGAAGAAATGTACGACACAAATTCATTTCAGAAGTTGTCAACAATGAAGCTATCTTCACTGCAGTTTTAGGGCACGTTGGACTAATGGAAAATTCGCCATCTCCTACCAAGTTATCTCGAGAATCAGGAATCAATCGTACAATTGTTTTTTTCAGGATCCTTTATAGGTACAAATTTCATCCATATAAGACTAGACTTGTTCATGAATTGAACGAAGATGATTTCGATACACGTATCGAGTTTTGTGAAAGTCTCAATGATTCAATTTCTAGTATAAAATTTGTTTTTCGTATGAATGTACGTTTAGTTTGAATGAAGATGTGAATCGGCAGAATTATGGATATTTGAGTGATACGGATTCTCCAATATACTGTCAATTTCATACCCAACGACCTCAGGAACTGAATGTAGGGGCAGGAATTTTAGGTGACCACATCATAGGACCCTTTTTTATCGATGATAAACTATTTCGAAAACGAAATACTTTTTCAGCAGGATGGTGCACCTCCCAATTATGCAGTTCCAGCGCGACAATTTTTGGATGATCATTTTCCTTGTCGCTGGATTGGCAGAAGAGGTCCTACAAAATGGCCACCGAGGTCTCCGGATCACACTCCCGTAGATTTATTTCTATGGAATCATTTGAAGTCTAAAGTGTATGAGATAGAGTCAACAATATCAGAAGATTTGAGAGATAACACCATGAGGCATTGCAGAGAAATAACTCCCGAGATTTCTAATCATGTGAAGGCGGCAATGAAAGCTAGTTTGTACCATTGTATGGAAGTTGGTGGAAACGGTTTTGAACATTTAATGGAAAATTTGTTTTCTTCTCATTGTCCAGTAATCAAATTTTGATTCAAGAATTAATAAAAAATCTCTTTTTCCGATTTGCTGTTTCAATATTTGTCTTCAGAACGAATATTTGAAAATGTGGACTCCTGTGAAGTTGTTGACCTATTTTTTATTTTTCCTGTAAATCATTGTTTCAAAAATTATTTAGGGTGGCTTGTTTTCAACTTAAATAATTTAAAGCTCCGGAACCATAAGCTTCAGACCATTTGTTTTATACTTTGTTGGAATCTGCTCGCCACGTAGCATCTGATAATGCGAAACAATATAAGGTGATCCATTAAAAAAATGTTAGGTCGGTAGCCAAGCGGTTCGGCGTGGGTGCTTTGTTCACTCACTCGAATTAACTGCCGTGTTGGTCGGTGGTTCAAGCCCTAGTCTGAACGATCAATTTAACTTGCTATCGTACAACCCGTGTTAGGAATCACACGTTAAAAGGTAAGACCTTGGTTATCCTCAGCACGCACAAGTTTCGTAGGGGTGCGACAGCTGGTTAACGGAAAATCAGATTTTTTTTAACAGAGCCAATTTATAGGTTTGGCATCACTAATATTCATTCGAAGCCAAATCAAATTTATTCGCCTGGTTCGCAAACAAATTACGATTATTTTCTAGATAATCTATTTTTTCACTCTGCTTCTCTGGTGAACATTATGTTTTATTCCATTATTTTGGTGTTCATATTTTACAGCCGGTTACTATTGCTACACATCCGCAGAGTCTTAGCCGGTCGTATTTCTTCAGTATAATTTTTTGGGAAAGAAAGTTTTTAGCTTTCTACTACTCCATCTTGATACAAAAAATGTGGAAAAGTTCCGAAGAAAGAAAGGAAGTAAAGTAATAAAAAGCCAAAAACTTTCTTTCCCATAAATTAATCATTCCTAAAAATGTAATCCTTTCAATTTATAATTTTGTGAAATATAATTTTAGGAATTCTTATGAAACAAAATGAAACATTTGAATTATAATCTAAAATTTATTGATTGAAAGAAAAAAAATTATGAAACTTTTCTGCTTTCGAGAACTCATACTTGGCAGTAACATACGGTCAATTGGCAAAACCCTCCATATGGTGAGCACTTGGAGTTACATTCTGAAGGTGAGCAGAGCTTTGAGTCAAGAATGGTAGGGTCCGGGAAACCTGTAAAAACAAAAGAATGGTAATGATATCATCTTATCTCAGTTATATATGAAGTATTATGTTTAATATTATTGGAAAAGAATTAACAATTGCAGCATCCCTTGAAATATGATTATATCGTAACAGCGTATCAAATTGTGAAATTTTCACCAATTTTTTCCTGATGGTTTTCTAATTCATTATTTTTTGAACAGCAGTTCCAGAACAATTGCCTTTGAAAATAACACAAATGATTATAACTTGCCTGAACTGAGGGTAAAATGGTGAACATGGTTACCAGGCAAATTATTTGAAAACAAATGATTACTATTTTACTATTTCTTTAATTTCTGGAATATATATGTATTGCTTTGTTCTATTTTAGACACTATCTCGAAAATATTCTGCCCTTAATGCATATTTTCAATAATGAATTGAATCGTAGCTTGTTCGGTGCATTTGGTTTTCTTCAATTCATGTTGAAGAAAAAAGTTGTAAATGACGGAAACCACGCCATACTCATTTTCTTCAATTATTACATATACGAAACCGAAAAATTTCATTCAAAAAATCAATCCCGCCTGATTCCGTATACAATTTTTTTAATTATTGAGACACCAGGACTCGCGAAAGTCCAACTGTCTATTTTGCAAATTCTTGGATCCTTTTTTTTTAGTGATGAACAATTTTTTCGATAGGCATGTATATAAAATAAATAAACTTTTGACGAAGAGCACATTCAACGGCAATAAAAAGTTATTGTTTGGATTGGCATATATATTCATTATTATTTCTTTATTACAACCTTTTATTTTACTTGCAATGTTTGTCAGTAGGTATGTTTGCTTCAAATCTTGCAACTGAAGTTTGCCTCAACTGTCGTACATTTAGTTTGTACGACAATGGGTGGTTAACAGAGTGACGTCATTCTACATCTAATATGGCGGACTTCCCAAGATGGAGAGTTTCTGTTGAGTATTTGAGTATTGAATGAAAGAATTTGCTGAAAATAATCGAAAAAATTACATAATGTCACTTTGAATCCAATATGATAGGTCGCCCAAGATGGCAGATTGGATATACGTAAGGGTTTGTTGAAAAATAAGATGTCATCCCTTTGAATTCAATACGACGGATTCCCAAATGACCTTTTTTTAAGCACCACCATGTAGTGAATATCAAATGAGTCGAGTTTATTCAATGGGTAAAGAATGAATATATAATTACCTATTACAGCAATGACGAAGGAGATGAGAAGAAAAACAAATATTGTGAGTCTCATGATTGAAACGTTTCAAGTTAGTATGGTCATTTGTACTGAATTCGTTTTTATTTATATTGAACTCCGTTTGTGAAAATAAGGAAAAACTTGCTTCTTGAATTCTTGTTGTTTACACTCCGAGATAACCTATATGATCTTGCCAATTGTAAAAATAAGTATTGACTGTATGGTTGAACTTCTTGTTTTTCCCTTGCCTATATAAAATCTTAATGATTTGGAGTATTTCAGTTGATTTAGTTTAGTTCCAGTTATGTCGATAAAAATGATAGTAACATTTCTCAGACATGCTAGAAAATGAATATTCACCTCTCTCAATGATCATACATAGTTGAATCTGACAAATGCCTGCCGGAACATAATTACCTTTCTGACAAATACCAGGAAACTAAATTTTGAAGTAATCGGCATCTGTAGTTTTTTATGACTTTCGACATATTCCGCTATCGGTAGAAAAGAGATGAATACTTAATCCACATTTTATTTTATAGGCTGCCAAAGTTGCTTGTGATCAAATCAGGCGGGTGAAACTTCATTTATCTGTGTTTTATAAAGCAATGCAAGTTGCGGAGGTGTTTCTAGTTGTTTCTAGTTCGAAACATTGTTTCAGTTTTTGGAGAAGCTGTCTTCATTGGAAAAGATATATTTTGGCTTCCTACTTCTCTATCTTCAAAGAAGAAATTGCGTGAATCTTTTGAATTTCAAAATAAACTTTTTACAATTATGTTTAGGAGTTACAAAGAAATAATTCTCAGACACAAACTAGAAGAGAAAGCCCTCTCGAAATAACTATTCCACTTTCCCGTGGTTGACTGTCAGTCAAGAGACACTCTAGTGTTCCTCTTAGGTAACCTGTAACCATCCATGCCCAATCGAACGGCTCTGGATTCGTACCCAAGGACCAAGGAATATCGTCTACGGTAGTCATAATGGTATGCTGAAGTTGATTGGTGAATACAGAGGTTGTGTGATGTTATTATACAAGATTCTCACCTTAATGACCGGAACAACCTTCCCATATAAGGATATCTTCAAGTCAGCTATATATGATGATATATTAGATTCAGACATGCAGGGCTTTTTTACTTCTGATTTGGGTGAATATTCTGCGAAAGTCGCCTCCAAGCTGCACTACCTACCTAGTCTCCTAGCGTCGTTGACAGAATTAAGATAATCTTCTGCTCTCCATCAGATGTTTCGAGGTATTGGAGTCATCCATCTCATCTATAGACTCGTAATCGGATTCTTTGGTTACTTTATGATCCATAAGGGGCCCAAGAGAAGGAGATCCAATAAGGCAGAGCCCCGCATTACCATGATGAGGTATTATACGACAAGAAAACCTCCGGTATCTCGAATGTTCCGTTAGTGGTACTGAGTCGACTCAGTGTCATACATCCATTCGCTTCAGATACGGAAGCCTTACTTCAGTCGCAGGATTATCGTAACAACATCTGCTGTGGGACAGCGTTATTTCTATAACGTGAATATGATATTTCAGTATTTTTTTTACACCACAAATCAACAGCCGTAGCTAAAGGAATCGTATGCATTGACATAATTGTTTTCGGTTCCATAAAATTTACTTCTTTGATTTCGTCTATAACTATAAATCGATATGTTCAATAACAAATACAAATATTTTAGGAAAATTACACAAAGTAAAACTTACTTAATATTCGAAAAACTGAAAACTTTCGTCTTCCAGTTAGACGCAATAACTTATCGTAGTGAACTACACCTCTCTACACCTATATAAAGTTCTCCATAACAATGTTTATATTTTTCAGATTGTGGAATGTAAAAAAAAACCAGAAGCTTCGATGGAAAAGTTTCCCCATCCATGCCCCCCTGGGTTGAATGCCCCGAGATAGAATCTTCCCCACACGGTTACTGTGTGCAGAAGCTAGAATCTCGTCTATCCACCCACACTCATCCCTGAGTGCTGATGGGCCCTTCAGCAAAATTGACACGTGACCTACTGCGGTCGAAAGTCAACTTTTAGATGCTTGTACTTTCTTCATCTGTTATTCTTATTTAACGTGACTTTACTGAATGTAATTTTTGCATGGGGCCCCCTTAAAGTAACCGGAGATAAGTCTAATGTCGCTAAAACACAAGATCTGCTGAAAGTATCGCCGCTGACTTTGAGAGTGTACAGGAAAATCCGCGTTAGTCGATTCAGACTACAACTTGATCAATTTTGTATCGTGACTTAGGCATGTACCCGTACAAAATTCATGTGACCTAGGAACTGAAGATACACGATCATGATGTATGTTAGCTGAATGGGCTCTGGAGCAGTTGGCAACTGAACCTAATTTCAATCGTTAAATTATCTGCAGCGATGAGGCCCATTTCTGAATAAATGGGTACGTGAACAAACAAAGATTGTCGAATTTGGAACAATGTATTTCGTCACTGTTTTTTCTGGATTTTGGGCTGTCGGAGTCTTCGGTTCATATTACTTTTAGAACGATGTTGGCCAGGCCATCACTGTCCACGGCGACCACTATAGGCTGACAATTACCAACTTCTTTACGCCTGTATTGGATTATCTCGACACCGACGAGATGTGGTTTCAACAGTACAGCGCTACATGTCGAATTGGATATTCTGCACGAGCGATTTGAGTGCATGGTCATCTCACATGTAAGTGATGTGAAGTGGCCACCGAGATCGTGCGATTTGACCCCGTTAGACTTTTTTTATGGTCGCTGGTGTATGCGACCACAGCGATCTTCAAAGCCAACATAACCCATGCCATCGGTCAAATTCAGCCTGATATATGCGCCAGAGTTATGGAAAATTGGACGTTTCGAACGTTCTCCACCCAGAGAAGCTGTGTCATACATTTGAAAAATGTTTTATTCTAGACATAATGGCATCAATAGGTATTTCAAAAGAACAAAAATTTTTGATGATATCTCACACACACTTTATTTTATTCAAATTTGAAGATAGGAAGCGCTCAATAAGAAAGGATTTGAGGATAAGAAAGGAGTTGATGGATTTGAAGATTCGCGTCACACTCAGCTTTTTCGTTGCCTATGATACCTGAGTGCCCTGGTGTCTCTAAAAGTCTCAGTATACAATCAATCTATTCCTTTTCCCCAGATTCCTCAGTTTCTCATGACATTCTCAGACAAGTCACGATGTGACTTTTGGGTTCGTTAGTGCCCCTAGTGCAGCCTGGGTGTCTGTGAAATCAATGATCTGCTCATTTTGTTGTGGCCTCATTCTACTGTAACAATCAATGCTCCATGCGCATTGCAATATCGCATACCCTAGAAAACTGATGTGTACTGACCTGTATACCAGATGTTTCTGCCGAACATATTCTCGAAATGACTGTTCATTCTGTACTTTTCGCGTTCTAGGATATTAGCCGCGTAGTTCGTCCCGAACATGTATTTCGGTAACATGTTTTCGGACCACATGTCTTCATGAATTCTAAAATTTCTGAAAACCCCACCGACCTATCCGATGGATAGGTCGGTGAAGTTTTCAATCTGAATTGACCTATTCTTGCTTTCCCAATTATCATAAGATGTATAGGGGGAAGATTCAAGAATGTCTCCATTGCTGCTGTTGGAGTAGTTTTCATTGTTACCGATATTCCCAAACATGCAAGTCTTTGCACCCTGCTTAGTTTGTTAAGAGCAGTAGTTTGTTTCTTTTTGGTCACCACACCATAAATGTATGTGTCATCATGGGTTCAATCACCATGATATACAGCAAATATATCATGTCTGGTTTCAGCTCCCATGTCCTATAGGTGCATAGGACTAGCACCATTTCTACCTTCGCCGTTCACATCTTTCTAGATGTTGCTTTCAGGTCAGCTGATAATTTAGTCTGAATACTAGATATTCGACATCCCAAGACAGCTGTATCTCTTCACCTCGAAGTTTCAGAGGTCCTAGGTTCTCTGACTCAGTTCTTTTGGTGAATTTTATTCTGGTCAATTTTGTTGAGCTTATATTCAGCCTTTTTTTCTAGGTACATCTTGTTATAATATTCAGGGCCTGCTGCATATGTCCCCTCACTATATTATCAAATTTGCCCAGGATTAGGATGACCCAGTCATCAGCATAGCCTATTTTATATCCCTCATGGTCAAAAAGACGTCGTAACTCGTCAATTATAAGGTTTCAGTGGGGACAAAATTCTCCTCTGAGATCAACCCCTTGCAACCCGTGCCACTACTGTTTCTCCCAAAATGGTACTCTAAGTATACAGTCAATCCACCTGCAGCTTGAGTCGTTGATCCCTCATCTCCACTAAGCCCAATTGATTGATTCTAGGGACGCATTACGGAATTCACTCTCAATAATATTCAAGAAAGCAGCTGAAAGTACTTTCTTGTTATTGTAAGTATATTGTTTGTTTACATACCTAACCTGTACGCATATTGATTTCGACGTAGTGGTCTGTTAGCCAGAACCATGTCTCTAATATGTCTGCCAAGCAGTTTTTCTAAAATTTTTTCATGCAAATGACATAATACTGATTGGTGTCAAGACTTTCGCCGAATTATATTCATTTTTCTCAGGTTTGGTATGGAGATGACGCTGATCAGACACCTTGTTCTGGGCCAGACTTCCTCTGAGAAATTCACACTGTTTTCGAAGTAGAAGTTCCAATCCTTTTTGCAGCATTATTGGATAGAGTCCTTCTGGTCCCGGCGACTTATATGGTTGAAATGAACTTACAGTCCATTTGATCTTTTCTAAATCTACCACTCTCTTTGCCACCATCCAATTGTACCTGCACGCCCTTTTATATATCTCCAGTTATGAATTTGTTCGGTACTCCGGTGATAAATTTGTAATTTCTGAACCGGGGAAGTGCACTCGAAAAAGCTCTTTTATCCTCTCCCCTGTCAGCTTCAACCAGATGAATTCTTTCGAGAAAAATATCTGGTCGAGGCAGGAATCGAACCCACGGTCTTCCGATCGTGAGTCGGGCGCACTACCACCGCGGCCAATTCCACACTCCCAGGTATTTCTTCTCAACGTATTAATCAGGACTTACGGTTCTCTTAAAAGTATATTGTACAGTTAAGTCTGACGCATAATTGGGTCTGTTCGACCTTCTTACATTGCCTCCCAATGAGCCTCTCCAGTATTTTGTATTGATGATTACACAAATAGATAATGGTAAGTAATCTCGATGAATGGCAAAGAAATGTATAAATGATGTTATCTAAAGTTTAATTCGAAACAGAGAAATGGAGCGAACCATCTCTCGTTTGAACTACTACAAACATTTTTTATTAGAAATTTGGTTGTAATAACATAGTGACAGTGTGAGATGAAATTTCATAAAATGATATAGAACATTCAATATTGGTTGATATAAGACGGAAAAAAAAATCTTGAAAAATTCACAAATAAAGTTGACAATAACAGTATGAAAAGTCACAATTTCCTCCAAATGGATAACATTGTGAGCTACACGCTGAAGGGGAACACGATGAGCGTTCTTGCCTCGATTGGCCCGGAAAACCTGTAAAAATAAAAAAAAATAGTAATTGTTACCCCAGGTAACTATTCGACTGAGAAATATATGGTTATGATACAGATCTTTTTTAACGTTCGAAGGGGAATTTAACCAGTCTTCAGACAGTGATATTGGTTGGGGAACGGTCTTAGGAACTTCCTTTCACAAGGACGCCATTCACTAAATGAAAGAGTTTCTTGAAAATTCAGTTCGAATTGCATTTAGCTGAATTTCGAAGGAGAGTAGGTACTCGTATAGTTCACAGCATAATTATGTCCCATAATACTATAGCTTAGCCTAGTTTTCCGTAGTATTTATTTGGAAGGACAATCTCCCAAACTTTCTTCGAAGTTCCGGACTTTTAAATTCACTCGTAATATTCGAGTCTCCATTCATGAGGTTACTACTTTTCTGAATAGATGTTAGGACTATGTTTGGAAGCAGACCTCCGTATTTGTAATCAATAGGTTTAGTTTGACCTTTTGAAACAATTGAAAGTTGATGAGTTGTATACAAATAATGAAATACTTAAATTAGTGTGAATTTTCGAAAAGCATTTCAAATTTAAATTCAAATTTATTAACAAATGTTCAATATCAAATAAATCTATATAAATATTGAAAGAAATGTTGGTACATGCATAATATCTTGACACAATCTGCTAAGTGTAAACACTTGTGTCACTATATATTTTATATTATGTTGAAAAATTAAACAAAATTACCTGTAACAGCCATGATGGAGACGATGATAACCAGAATAAAAATTACCAGCTTCATGATGGAATCGTTACGAGTCAATATTATCATTTGAATTAAATTCACATATTGTTGTTATTTGGTATAATCGACGAAAAGTCCCTATTCAATTCTTGTTATTTATCCTTTGAGATAACTTCTAGACCTTGCATGCACATGATGAAAATAAACATAGTCGTATCTACTACATCGTTAAACTGTTGAGTAAATATAGTATTATTGTTGTTCAAGAATGCAAGAGTTATCTTCGTCATATTCTCAATTATTCGGAAATTTTTTCAATGAAAAAATCCCCAGTGTATTTCTTAATTGACATATTTTTCATTCCAAAACATGAATACACCCAATAATAAGAAAATCAATAATAAATAAAATTCTTTTTTGTGGATAATTCAATGCTTCTTACTGTTTTTTAGGTATATAATATTTCATAAGCAATCTCTTTCATCAATATTCAAAAACCCATAATGAATAAGATATACTTCTTGAACATTTTTTGAAATTATTCTGATAGGCTAATGAAACGTTATTTCTTATACCTACTCGCACACTATGGATGCAACAATGAATTACAGATGTGACAAGAGTATCATTTATTACTAATAATGATGTTAATAGTCCTATTACGTTTAATTATTTTTAAGAATAACGTTATAGTTGACACCAAATTCATGCTATCATTTATTTATTTATTTATTTATTTCATACACTATTCTACAGGATGAATCCAATTGCAGAATAGGGAGTAACAGTGCAGAATAGGGAGTAACAGTAACAGTACAAATATGTACTTATATAATATAATTTGTGAATCTATATTAAAAAAATAAAAACAGAACTGTCAGTTAGCTAAGAAATGTCTTTTGATTTGAATAATTTGGCAGTTGAATATATCTAAGACATGACTAATAGAATTAGAAGTATCGCACATTGTATAAATTGGAGATTTTTTCATTATATTTGTACGCGGGGTTTTGAGATAAAGTGTAACACTATTTCTAGATGACCGTCTAGGAACACAAACATTCAACATGTTGAGGGCAGGTGATGATATTGTTTATGACTTTGAATAAAAAAAGAAATGAATAATATTTACGCCTTACTTCGAGACTACAAAAATTGTGAGTTACAAGCAATTGATAATAGGGTATTCCTATAGTAGGATACGTGCCTTCAAGTTTAAAATACATATATTTTAGGAAGCGCCTCTGTAGGGTTTCTAGTTAATTTATATGAACCTGATAGTAAGGACTCCACACGACAGATGCATATTCCAGTCTAGATCGAACAAAAATGAAATAAAGTAATTTCAATGTTGAAGTCTTTTGTATTTCTAACTATCCATATCCATACATGCGATAAGCTGCTGTTAGAGTAGTGTCAATATGTTTATTGAAAGAGAGGGATGAATCAAAAGTAACACCTAGATCAGTGAATGTGTCAGGACGCTCCAGAACTTGATTGTTTATGACGTAGTTGTGTAAATTCAAGTTCATTTTCAGTGAGTAAGACAATCCATTATATTTGAGTATGTTGAGAGATATAGATTATTCTTCCGACACCATGTAGCAACGGGATTTAAATTCAGGGCGAAACGTTAGCAATCATTAGAACATATTATATTGTAAAAGCGTTTCAAGTAATCTGCGTATGAAAGGAAATTGACATCAATCTCAGCTCCGATATCATTAATGAACATATTGAACAGCAGGGGTCCTAGATTTGATCCTTGTGGTACACCAGATGTGGCTATATATTCGACAGACTTGAGGCGTGTCTCAAGACATGCTCGAGAAAGCCATTGTATGGCGAAAAACGGGTTGTGTTTTTGTAAAATTGTTAAGTCAAAATCTCACAATTAGGTGATTTTGAATACGTACCTTATTACTATTCCAACTGAATTCCATCATCGGATATTTTTATCCATTTTGACAATTGTGTTTACAATCTATCATCATGAAAGTCAGTAAACTCACAGCAATCGATTTTGTGTCATTCACTGCAAATTATTCCATGACGTTCATCTCTAGAACAGTATCTCTCCCTACTTTGAGTGACATGTTCGGAAAAAATAAACTAGACTGAGAATCATCCTTTCATGTAGCACATATATCTATTCCCGGCTGGAACATACGAGTATAACGTAGACCGTTCTTTCGATTTATTTCCACATGAGCGGAAGAAATACGTCGGCCTGTTTGACAAGACGTATAACCTATAGTCAATCCTTCCTGATATTTCAATTTATACCCACAACGCTGCGATTCTCTGACACTCTATTGATATGATCTGCTGTTTTCATTTCTTTCATGTTGGGTTGAAAAGCATTACCATCGTTACTTTCGCATAGTATTTCGGAATCCAAACCCAGTTCGTTCGTCATATGCATATTACTCAGTTGAAAATGAGAAATATGGAAAATGTCTCTTCTGTTTTCACCTGAAGTTAGTTAGTTCATTTGGAATATTTGGCCTCAAATGGCAACAATCATCATCTAAAGAGTTGCTTGATTCGTTGACTTCAAAAATATACTTACATTTAAAACTGTTACCATCAGTAATGATTTCTGCAAAGTTTCAATCTTCCGTAGGCTTTCAAGAGATTTCTGAGTGATACAATCTTTTTCTTCGGTAGAGAAAAATATTCAGAAAGGCTTCAAAATATATCTTTCAGATCTTTTTAACGTCTAGATGACAGACGGTGTCGGATCTGGTTTGTCCACAATATCGAATAGCTCTGATTTTCAAATAATAATCCTGGCAATAACGAGAACAAGTTCGCGAAGCTGAGGCTTTTGCAGTAAGCAGCGGAATTACTCAGATTATAAATGACCAACCAGGATTTCTGACCGTGATGATGAATATGGTAGTCTTCTGGATTTATACCTACTATACAATAAATTAACATAGTCACCGTAAGGTCTCCATTAGGATCTTCTGACCAAAAACATATTTCAGTGTTGAGAGAATAACCAATGAATGTTAAGGAACAATCTAAGCCGCACAAAGTTTGGCAATGAGAATCAGCTAAGTTTGGGAGGATCTTCAAGAGCATTTCCGAAATTTCCCTTAGCGAGATGTTTGTTTCGGCTCTAAAGATCCATCAAATTCTGAAATCACGAAAGTTATCATGTCATCCATGAATGCATATATACCTTTTCCAATGAAATAACCTTCTAACGGCAAACCTTATTTCAACAAAAATTGTGAGCAGTCGTCTACAAAAATCTCGTCTATCGGCACTGACGCAAAAATCCCAGTGTCGAAAACCGAACTAGGTTTGTTAATGCTCGCAACAGTTGCAAACTCAGGATGAATTAAAGCAGAAAACTTCACAATCAGAGAATCAGGGATGAACTGCTTGTCAATCCAAACGGGTCTAGTTCCTTCTGCTGGGTAGCTGAAGCTGTTAATCAGAATACTAAATCCACAATTTCATCACTAATAGGAGCGGATGGTTCAATTACAATAATAGCCATAGAAAAAGCAAATCTACTTGCTGAACAATTTGCGTTCTACTCCACAGTCGACTTTCTGGGGAAGGCCCCATACCTATATCAGCAAGGCGTCTGGCCCTGATGAAGTGCGCGTCATCGTACTTGCACCAGAATTTTGCAAACTTTCCAACCTGTCCTACAAAAAAAGGGTTTTCCTTCTTGGAAGATTGCTCGCGTTCAGCCTATTTCCTGGAAGGGCAAGAAAAATATTTCAAATAACTATAGACCAATCGCTTTGCTGATATCGGACATTATAAAGAAAGTCGTTAACCACCATACCTTCAAATAATTGGAAGGCTTCAACATCTTGAGCGATCATCGATTTGGCTTTCGGAAATAGAGATCACGCTTATTTGGAATAATGCAATCGAGAAACATCGAGAATCAAGAGCTGTTGCGCTCGATATTTCTATGGCCTTTAACCGGGTGTGGCATGTGGGTTTGCTGACACTTCGATGATATGGCTTGTTGGATCATTTTAATGTATGCCTTTTCAGCTTCCTGAAAGAACGTTTTCTTCAAGTGGCCATCGATGCATATCTCTCGAATACTTTCATCATCAACGCTAGTGTTCTCTAGTTAGGGCAATTTTTAAGCCTATAATAACT
>WOGJ01181358.1:0-10165 GCA_015342185.1 Leptinotarsa juncta | reverse complement strand
CTCGTCCCCCCCTTGGGCACGCCCCTGTTACCTAATCTATTTTCTTCATCAAGAAACTGGGTTTTGAAATCAAATAGTTCACCTTTTTCAATGTTCAGAGTAATAGATCATTTTTCATCAGGAAGTTTTCACCTGAAGACGACTATAGATACTAACAATCGATATGTCCTACAAACTTGATATGGCCTACCCTGTATTCATTATTACTTCAAAATGAAAATTATTGATTAAAAACTGACACGACAGTGTTAAAAATAACCAATGGTCTCATTATTACTTTAAATTGTAGCAGCTGATTCTTCTTCTACTTGACATGAAGAGAGGAGTTATTAATAGACTCCACCAAAATAAAAGGCATTATAACATCCACAAATTCGTGAAGCAACTAGAACATAACTATTTTTTAGCATAAATAGAACAAAAACTCAATATATGCTGAATAAAGAAAGCTCGTTTAAGCTCCAAAAAGCAAAGTGTGTATGAGAAAGATACAAAGAGATCTGCAATAGTGGAAAAAGCTTTCTTACCTTCAGTGGTGGCATTGTCTGCAGCCCGGCCCTTGCCTAAATTCGAGACAAACAAATGAACATCACAGTTAACAAAATGCAAATATAACAAAATATATACACAAACTCTTTTTGAAAGGAGGCGTTAGTCACAAGAGTTAGTTATGTTATCAAAGAGGATAATATCAATTAATATTGCTTGAAATATGAATACACTGACCCCTTACTTGATGAAAATCAATAACAGTATAGTTTTCACAAAATGATTTATTTAAGATGCATTTCACCGCAAGGCAGTTAGAATGTTACATCAAACAATTCCACATACAATGTTTTTTATAAAACAGTAAGTAATTACAAAACTTAATTGAAGAAATTAATAATTCAAGTAAAACAGGTAGATATTGAAAAAACCAATTACAATACAATATTATAGAAAACAGGTAAATTAGAAATACAGTAAAATTTCAGTAATATTGGATTATTGGATAGTTCGGATTACTGGATTATAGAGAAAAAATCATAATAAATAAAAGTATTTTGTGTTTCAGTTTGTTTAACATTTTTAACTACACTTTATTCTCACTTCAAAACGACAGGTAAATAAGTACACACGTACACGAGATAAGTTTTGAGGTTAGAATGCTAGACGGCGACGCGGCGATGGAGCTTACAGGCATAGAGGGATTATTGGACATATTGGTCTATTGAAGTGCCAGATTAGTGAGATTCTTCTGTATGTTAATTATTGGCATTTTTTAAAAACAAGTTCAGCAATGTATGATGCACTGTTTGTGGAACCTTCGGTGTAGTCATGAATATTACTACAGTTTTTTCCCAACACCAAATCGTTATTTTTAAGAGGAAGATTAATCTTCCTCTTGAAGATGATCACTTGGTGATCGAAATACGTGTCGTGGTGTTAAAAATAACGATTTGGTGTTGGGAAAAAACTCCAGTAATATTCAAGTTCAGCAATGGTGAGTGAATAACTTATTGTTGGTCGTTTAAAAGAAAAATTGAATTTTTGCGTTTAACTTCCAGAGACTCTAAGAGATTTAACGCATTTTATGCATTAAATGCATTATTACATGCATTTAAAAATTTATGTTTTGAGTTTATTGATTTCCAGAGATTCCAAGCAGGAATAATGAAATCAATAAGGGCGAACATCAACATTTCCCTTTTAAATGACTAACAAAAAATTATTTACTAAATTTTGTTAATCTTGTTTACATGAAATTCCAATAATTAACTTATTTAATTAATTACCTGTTTTTCTATAAGTAATATTGCATTGCAATTGTTTTTTCATAATCTACCTATTTTGCCAGAATGAATCACATATGGAGAAAAAAGTTTTTGGCCATCTACATCTCCATCTTGATAGAAAACAATGTGGGAATCTTCCAAAAAAGGGAATAAAGCAATCACGATTACGACAAAAAGTTGTAATTTTATGAACGAATTGGGTGTTTTTTCTTTTAATGTTATTCATATTTGATACTGAAGAGCCAAAAAGGCAATTGTCTTACTGCGAAACATGAAAATGTTTACCAGTGAGGATGACGGTGTTCCATGTAAGTGAAATTTGCTTCTTTCATTGATTATATTGTGTAGGAATCCATTGAACGATATCTGATTCAATTCAATCACAAATGTTTGAATTATAATTCAGTATAATTCAGGGTTTATATAAAAGTATTTGTTTCAAAAGTATTTTCCTTTTGTTTAATTCAATGCTTATATGAAAATAACTGTTTCAAGAGGATTTTTTCTTCCAGTTTGTGCCTGAAAGTTACTTTTTTGCATGATCTAGACATCTTTATAGAGAGTTAATTTTCGGATTTGATTGCTTCCTTCCTTCCTTTGGAAGATTCCTACTTTTTTGTAACAAGATGGAGAAGTAGAAAGCCAAAACCTTTTTTTCCCAAAAATTATTCTTTCCTAAAAATATACCCTTTCAATTTAATCATTTATCTAGGTTACGTTAAGAGTAAAAGTGAGTGGGTCCATTCAACCCTACACCTTGCGGGTTGCGTTGGAGGCTTTTCTGACGTTCTGATGTTTTTTTTAGAAGCAATATTGTATTGTAATCGTTCTTTCAAAATCTACCTGTTTCGTTATTACCTAGTGTTGTATAAAGGACATTGTAGAATAATCTGATCCACCAGTCTAACTGAAACTTATAAAATCATTATCACGAATAATCATATGGTTTAATTCAAGATCTCAAATGATGTAAGCAGTATTATAATACCTCTATAATTTGAAAAAAAAATATGGAGATTAAAACAGTACTTAAATTTAAATGACTATAGTTTGAAACTATCATAACAGATTTTAAATCTAGTTGTCTTTCAATACGTTGATCAGTTCAATAATGACTATAGGTACTAAAACGAAACGTTAATTTTTTTATATTCAAAGCAAAAGACTTCAAAAAAGCATAAGTGCAGCCTTAATACAAATTAGCAAAAAAATAAGCACTAGCAACATAAATATTCAAATTGGTTGGGGAGTAAAATCACACAATCAACAATATCAAGGGCATGTTCAGAATTTTCTGATATGATCATCAGGAAATTTTATTTAGTGATAGAACCTAAATGAATCACGATATTCTGAAATTAGTTCTCTGTAGGTTAGAACAAAAGCAAGGCCAGTATTTTACGACCCTATTGAAATAAATTTAATAGCAATTATCTTTCAATTGAGAATTCCAAGACTTTGCCATTTGATCAAAACTTAATAATGTTTAATAGTGGGCGTGTCTCTGTCTAATGCAGCGGCATAGCAAATTGATATCACTTATATTTAATGTTAATCACCCAGTGTTTGGTTACGATTATTGATTTAATGACTCTGATTAGGATATAGAAAAAATTCAGCCTTCTCCAATTTCATCAGCTGCAAAACTCTAAATCGTAGATTGAAATTTTACTTCATAATGAAGTACAATGAAAATATTTGAACAAAAAAAAAGGAAGGTAGGGAAGTAATGTTTTTTCATATTCAAAATTTTTCTAAAGATCAACGAGACACAAAACAATATTTTCTACAATAACATTCCAACAAACCCTTGAAATTTATTGATAACTTCACAAACGTATTTCTCGTTACCCACTAACCTGATGTGTCGGCACCACCTTCAGGTGAACCGCTGGAATACATTGTTGCTAATTTGCCATCCAAAATGAAACGAAACCACCCATTCGATCCATTGGATAATTCTAGAGCAGCTGCATCTGACCAGATGTAGAGACAGTCCCTTCCACGACATACTGACCAATCTCTCCAGTGATATGCTTTTCCTGGTAAGATTTCTTTTGCGTCTTCTGTTTGAGGTGTTTCGGCAACTTCTAAACCATAAGTATATTTTATCAAATATTGTTTAAATGAATAATTGTTTCAATATCATTCATTTATTTAATATAGAGTGTGAGCTAGAATATAACTCTTTCATAAACAAAGCTTTTTTGAAAAACATCCTGAAGTTGGTCTATTTTTTCAACTATGAAATATTCATAGAGTTTTTGGGAAAAAAATCACGATGTGATTTGTGCAAACGTGAAGTTTCCAATTATTATCACAATTTTATCATACAATTTTATCATTAGCTCCAATATATATTGAAAAATTGGTATTTGAAAATTGACCTAATTCAGGATTTTTGTCAGAAGTACATTGTTCGAGATGTGTAAATTTATTCCATAATTTAGGCTCGCACAGTATATCAACAAAAAAAAAATAAGAAGGCATATCGAAGTCATACCTTCAACTGTTGGTTCAACTTCTTCACATTCCTGAGTCTCTGGTGGACCAGCTAAAGCTAAGACTTTGGTAAAAATACCCAATCTAGCAAAGTGGTCTAAAAATAAATCTTGAGATTTTGCCATGAGATCCTGAATGATAGATAAAACTACCGAGTGCCCATCTTCATCCTCCTTGAATAAAAAAAAACAATCTTTATTTCATTTGATGTGGATGAATCAAGTTCATGATTATTGTCAATAATGGAGATATCCAATTCCACTATGATCTTGAAACAAGAGAGGATTGTTTTTAATGATTCCAACCTTATCTCTAGAAGAACCAACATAAGGTTTTTTCTTTTCCCTATATAAATACTGAGATCATTAGCCTCAAACAAAAATTGTGAAAATAAGATCAAAATAGAAATAAATATAGTTTAAAAAATTAAAAAACCCGCTTTTAAAGAACATCGAACTAAAAAATTATTTTTTTTTTAATTAAGCTTGAAACAATAACGAATGAAAAATTCTAGTATTATTGTGAAAAAAGCCAAGGGCGCTTGATATACAAAAAATTAGGCACAAAAAAATTATTTCTAACATTTCAGTTCATGTTCTTTAAAAGTGTGTTTTTTAAACTATATTTATTTTTCATTCTTTATTTTCGTTTGCTATAAAAGCGTGTTTTTTAGTCTTTTTAAACTATATTTATTTTATTGAAACTTTGGGATCAATCAGCCACATATTGTTTAGAAAAATGATCGTTGACATTTTCTGATTCCGGAGAGGGAGCCTGAAAATCAGATACCAAGCCCAAGGAAGGCAGCAGGCGGTTGTGTTAAAAAAATACTTTTTTCAAATGAAGAAATTCATGTAAAGTGAGTTCGAATTATATCAAGGAGGTTACATACAGCGCCATCTGCCCGCGAATAGATGAAGCAATGTCGATAATTCTGTCAAATACAGCTCCCGAGCATTCAAACGGGAAAGAAGAGTTACAAACAAACATGCATACAAAAGGTGAAGCTAATATAAAGCGTGTAATAAAAGGCAACGTAAGTAATCCAGGGCTTCATGAAAAACAACTGCACAAAAATTTAAATGATCACATAAAATGTTTTCGTAGATGTCAATGTGCTTCATAACTTTACTGGAACAAATCACAAAAAGTTAGAGGGGAAGATCTTCCTCCTTCAAGAGGAAGACCTTTGTCTTGAAGATGATCACTTGGTGATCGAAACATGTGCCGAGGTGTTAAAATAACGGTTTGGTGTTGGGAAAAAACTCCAGTAATATTAACTTCCACAAATGATAGCAATGTTTAAATAACAATGTTTAAACACAAACTAATTGAAAACATTAGAAATTAACCCAATGTTGTTTATTAAACATATAATATTAATTATTAGTTTTATATTCAAGTGAACTCATTTTTTTCTTCTTGATTTTAAATAAATACTTGATTGATGTAATTCTTTTATATGTAGCGACATACTAAGAGTGTTAATTTTATAGTTATAAAGGTATTTTCAATCTTAGTGAATGTATTTTGAATAAGCTAAATGTTTTTTATTAGTGTATATTAGGAATTCCTATTTAAATAAACTACTACTACTTTATAGTATGATTATTTTAATATTTATATTTTCTACTACTATGTTAATCCACATTTGACTAATTTGACGAGCATTTATGTGTTCACCCATAAGGAACAGTATTTTGGTTTAATGATGAATAAAATTACTTACTTAATGATATATTGAATATTCTTTACTTTTTTGTAACTTTACCTCTTTCAGTGAATATTTATGTAGGTATACTTAATAACTAATTAAGAACTTTCCCCTTTTTTATTTCTAGGTCACGAGTAATCAGATATCTCCATTAGTTCATAACCTGCGACGTTGGTAACAAAATAAAAAAAACACTCACCTCATTATCCAAAACAGTTGCTATAACTTCAACAACTTGCGTTCCAAAATTGGGTATACATTCTAAAGCGCACAATTCTTCCAGAAGGTTAGGCTGAATATAATGAACCATCTTCCTTATCAATCCCAGACTAGCTTTTCTCACGCTCGGTAACATTGTGGACTGAAAAGTCATACAAAATACTGGCAGCAATCTTTGAAGATAAACGGGAGCCATCTCTGGATCACCCCGAGGTTCTATTGAATCTTCACTTTCAAACTCAGATTTTTTAGCTCTTTCTTTATCAACTGGAACCATCCACTCCCCTGGACTCTGCAAAATTGTCGCCACCTCTCTATGTCCTTCATCAGCCCTCTCTCTGGCTTTATCTAGAGGCGTCTTCCCATCTTCATCCCTCAAATCGGGATTTGCTCCATGGCGTAATAGTACCTTTGCTATAGCCGGACGACCGAAACAAGCCGCATAATGCAGCGAAGAACTGCGTTGTCCTTTATTAACATCAGCTCCCTTATCACAGAGATATTCGACCATTTCTTGAGTACCGAAAGCTGCGGCCCAGTTCAGGAGTGTTTGCCCAACATCGTCCATGAAATTAACTTCAACTCCTCCATTCTCGATAGCTTCAATCAATGCATCCGTATCCTTGGACCTGATACAATCGATTAGTTGTCTATGTGACTTTTCTGCTGCTGAATCCATTCGCCTAATCCTGGGCATCAGTTGACCAGAAGATCCGCCAGATTTTCCTAATGCTTTGCGACCTTCAAATAGCAGTACCAAGAGTAAATCTACCAGCCGCATTGAATCCAAAACACAACGTTCATCCCCTTTTAAGGATTTCTCGATAGCATCTAGTAGTTCAGACCTCAACAGATCCTGTAATTATTAAAAACTGAAATGTACTGGAAAATGCACTACCATTTTGACTTACGTATGTTATAGTCGGGGACCCTCTGCATAATGTAGACAATAGGCTAATTATTGTAGAAACAGAAGCTGCGTTGGCTTTGGAATCTGATGTTGCAGCAGCGGCTGATGTGGCAGATGGTTTACCTGGAGTGCCTTGCGTACCACTAGCAGTTGTAGGACCAGCAGCACTTGAAAGTCTACTGAGAAGTTCATTCACCAAACCTGCAAAATATTTGCAGTAGATAGTTGAAAACTTGACCAAAAAAACTACATATTCACTATAACAAAACCCTTACAAACAATTTTGAATCTTTCTTTATCTATGGGAACCTTTCCGGAATTCTGGAAGCAAAGTTTTCTAATTCCAATCCACAAATCCACAATTAAAAATTGACGTCCAAAGAGCAAGCAATGGGAAATTCCCAAGTTACTGGACTGTTTGATAACCAAAAAACTCATATTCGATATGAAAAACATAATAAATGAACACCAACAAAGCTTTATATCTGGTAGATCTACCACTACAAATTTATTTCTATATCAACATTTTTTTTTGAATTTTGAATTTGAAAAACACCAGGTTGACTCTATTTATAGTGATTTCTCTAAAGCCTTCGACAGGGTAAATAATAATCTTCTCTTGGTTAAGCTCCAAGTGGTAGGCATCAATAGTATATGTCAAAATGGATAAAGAGCTATTTGGGGAATGTTATATATGATGGTTCCATATCATCACAAATTTCTGTAACGTGTGATGTTCCTCAAGGATCGCATATAGGCCGAATACTCTTCATTCTTTTTGTAAACGATGTGTCGGACGTCGTTGACCACAGCTATTACTCAATGCTTGCAGACGATCTCAAACTTTATATGGTAGTAGATAACTTTCTTGGTGCAGAACTGTTACAGTTAATAACTTATCTTCTTGGTGTGATATAAAAATGTTTCATTTAAATATAAATAAATGTTATCAAACGATATTTTCAAGAACTATGAAACCTATTGTATATCCATACAAAATCAAAAACATTAATCTAATGTTGATCAACAGCGTTCCGGACTTGGGAGTGTTATTTGATAACAAAGTAACCTTTAAAGGTCACATTTATCACAATGTATCTAAATCACTCAAATTATTCAGATTTGTTCAAGTAGAATGATGAGGAACTTTGAAAAACTCCAACACTCTGGTTCTTCTTGAATTTACATTAAATTCAATCTGTTGTGTTACATATGGACAGTTCATATCACCATTTATAAGTTTATAAAAAAGTCTTAAATCAATTTCAGCTCGGCCTTGCTCCAAAGTAGATAAATTCAAAAGTAGCAGAATATCAGGGTACTCATAATCTTACTCTCTATTGTTGAAAGCGGACTCTCCAAGAAAATATACAGATATATTATCAATAGTTTCTTACCGTGCTGTGCCAGTGGAGCAGGATCCACGCCTCTCCTAGTGAATCTGTCTGCAACAGAAGCAAAACATCTCAGAGCACCATCTGCAACGTGTGAATCCTCGTGTCTCAGCAAAGTGCTGAGGGCGGATACACATGTTGGTAACTGTGCATCGGCCGGTTCCATTTTCGTGCACAATCTGGAAACCACGGCCATAGCCGAATGTAGAGTATCCTTGTGTACTCTTTGGCCGTTGTCGCGAATGAAGGGCAATATGCAGCTTAATCCGCCAGCATCGAAAACTGAGCCTGCTTCTCTGGTACATATCAATTCTAAAACCTGTTTGATAGAAATCGTTGCATTAGAGTCTTGAACGCAAAGACTGGCCTAATAATGAAATGGAATACTTCATTCAAACTAACACAGTATCGAAATGAAAGTTACTCTTGTGAAGGAAATCAGTGTTTCTTAGCAACCTTTTGTTTGGTATTTTCACCTTTAAAAATCTGAAAAATATAAACATTGCAAATTTTATTGTTCACTCTGATAAGTTACTGCGTAAATTCAAAGTATTTTGCTCTATTCATCAGTAACCTGTTGTATTGTTTACAAAAGAAGCTAAGAAATTATACAGATATATCCAAAAAAATGTTGATAAAAAATTAACACAGTAGTTAATTAAAATAATACTTTAATTTCCATTTTACCGTTTTTTCATTCATATGAATAGTCCAAGTAAAGAGTGTATTCTTTAAAAAGGATGGATATTCGTGTTATATACTTTTTTTATGGTTTCGGAGAGAATATAGGAAAGAAGTTTTTGAAAAAATTTTATCACTCATATAGAACAAATGTTCATCAAATGATATGATTTTATCCACCATGGAACCCAAAAACTTGAATTTTTTAACAAATTCAATTCCATTGCCATCTAATAAGAAATTCAGTTGATTTGTATCGATACTTTGGTAAAATTTTGGATAGCCCACACCCAGCGATTTAAATAAAATTAGGTGTACTACTGTATATTGAAGTGTAGATTTAGAATCCGAGAGAGTAAAGCTCTCCAGAGTTCCAAAAATTACAACTTTTCAGCAGTTTAGCCAGAAACCGGATATTCGGCCAAAATTGCAGTCCGATGGAAGGAAAGTCACAAGGTCGAAATTTGGGGATCTAATCATAAAAGTTGGTGACACTGTTTTACCGGTTGTAAATCAGGTTAAAAATCTGGGAGCTTTTATCGATGATGAACTCAAATTCGAAAAACATACTTCAACATTCATTCAAAGAGCATTTGGGAAAATGAAAGTAGTATACCCTCATAGGCATGTCTTCAGCCTAAAAACCAAATTACTCATTTGTGATTCGTTGATACTTTTAATTTATTGATTGATTGATAATATGTTTATTGTTTAAGAATAAATTCTTGTTACAAACACAATGTCATAAATAAATATCAATATAACGTGAAGTATAAGATATGAAGTATAAGTGTATAAAATATAAATGATTAAAATAAAATATAAACTATATATAAATACATATGCAGAGGGTACTTAACTAGGACAACAAATAAAAATATATGTTTCACACACAGTTCAATCGCAGTTTCATCACATTCTAAATTACAGGGCATCGTCAAAATATTCTTGTAGGTCATAATAGGCT
>WOGJ01180976.1:0-11225 GCA_015342185.1 Leptinotarsa juncta | reverse complement strand
CGGTCTTTTAATAGTTGCATATTAAATTCTTGTGATTGGCTAGAATACGATATAAATAAAGGCCAGATATTGTGTTTTCTGAAAAAGAGTGTTCCTAATAATCGTTTCTGGACTTTTTCTATAGTATCAGAATATAAAAAGATATTTGGATTCCAAATAACACAACCAAATTCCAGCTTAGAACAAACAATGGAGTTGAAGAGTAACAAGCAAGTATCGTGATTAAATTCACGGCTAGATCTTAAGACAAAGCTCATTTTTCAATATCATTCAGATACTAAGTATTCAATGTACCGAGATAAATTGAACAGACCAGTATAAATGATCCCGAGATCTTTAATCTAATGGATTCTGTGTAAATTGGAGTCATTAATGAAATAGTCCTTGATAGTGGGTGACTTCTTTCGTGTGAAACTTATTATGTTTCATTTAGCTTCGTTGAGCGGTAGGTCAGTTACTGAAAAGTGAGGAGATAGATTATTGAGATCATCTTGAAGCATATCAGAATCTTTTTCGTTTTCGATTCTTGTAAAAAGCTTGAGATCGTCAATAACAAATAACACGAAAAGAAGAGGTCTCAAAATCGAGCCCTGCGGAACTACAGAAGTAGCTGTGAATTCGAAAGTTGATACGTTGTTGAACTGTACGAACTGTATTCTGTTGGATAGATAGCTGTGAAAGAAATCAAGTGTGTTGTTTGTGAAATCAAATGCTTTTAATTTCAGGATCAAAACCACATAGTTAACTCGTCAGTTGTGATGAATTGAAATAGAAATGAAGGGAAAAATTATTTTTATCTTATCATCCAATTATACATTTCCATAATAATTTTCAATTTCTTGAGCAATTTTTCATTTGTAACTTTATAAACGCTCGTTTATACTCGAGCTTCCTTCCATACTGTCAATATTGAGGTTTTAGTCAGTTATAATGAATTGAAATAGAAATGGGAGAAAACATTTTTTTTCATCTTATACAATTATACATTTCCTTTTAATATAAAATTTCTCGAATAAATAAGTTTTGTGAATCAAACACAAAATTTATGTTAGAAGTAAAATTTTCAATGTGTTTTATCACTTGAAAATTTGGAGTTCTATTACATTTCTACTCCATTTAGCAGAAAATTGTGTCGAAAACACGTGAGTATTCAATAAAATGAATATTTTAAAATGAAATTTCGGAACATTCATCTGTCCCAACGTCCCAACACAGTAGGCTCTGGTAAATTTCTGCCGGAAAACAACTACTTCCCCAGCAAATACCACGTTGGACTTTGTATTTGACAGACATTTATAAAAGATACCTCACAGAAGTTAGTCTTGCAGATGTTTTTTGTTCATCCAGCAGCAAGCTGAGCAGCATGTTTCTCTCCTCGATAAAATCCTCAAAGAGAACAGATACATGGAATATTTCTTTCCCGTTTGGGGCTCTGTTCACGGGATGTGGCTGTTACTAGTTAGATTTCAGATCAAGGTTTCGGATATGCAGTCGAGCCGCGTTAACATTAATCGAATCCCAGGCGTACTGCTCCTTGATCGGATCTTTCCTGTACTGATGAGAGGTAATACCTCGAAACCGATTTGTAGGTGATCTACTTGACTGATTTTAGCATGGTCCTGCTGGTGGATTGAGGAGAAATATCTGCAAGACTAAAGTCTATGACGTATCTTCCACAGGTAAATGTCTGTCGGATATCAGTTGAAATTAATTAATTAATGGATGAAAGTGAAGCTAGTGGTTGTTGAATATTACTGGAGTTTATTCCCAACACCAAATCGTTATTTTTAACATCTCGACACGTATTTCGATCACCAAGTGGTCATCTTCAAGAGGAAGATTAAACTGTTTAATCTTCCTCTTGAAGATGATCACTTGGTAATAGAAACACGTATCGAGGTGTCAAAAATAACGGATTGGGGAAAAACTCCAGTAATATTCAATACTACAGCAAAAGTTCCAAACAGTGCATCACAAATACTAGTTGTTAACTGTTTATACTTACTCTAATTAATTTTAGATAAGAAAAGAAGTGTCACTTTGGATGTAATTGTGTCTTATACGTTCATTTCAGGATAACTTTCTGTGGGATTACTATGAAGAACTATGTAGAGGCCAACATATCAAACAAATCCCATACAACTATCAAATACGCTATGAAAATGTTAAGCAGTTCATCGGAAACAATAATCTTTATGTTTCTGGGTGTGGCTACCGTGAACAATAACTACGACTGGAATACATGGTTTGTCCTGCTCACGATTATATTCTGCTCACTTTATAGAGTTGTAGGTAAGTATGAAAATATGAAAATTGATAGGAAGTAAAACGAAACTTTTTCCATTTCTCGACAAGAAATATAATTTCAATCAATCAACTAGAAGGCAGTCATGTTTGAACTGGTAAATGATCACATAATCATGTTAAAGATCTAAAGAAATAGGATGTAGAATAAAAATTTATTGGAATTTCAATATATGTGGTGTACAAGGTCATTCAACACATGCGACAATTTATTGAGACCAGTAGGTATGTCTCATATTTTTGAAATATACTTTATTTTCTCTGGTCAATTAGGCATTATTTTGTCAAAGTTGCAAAATCTCATGAATTTGGAAATCCCAAGCCCTTGCTTTCTTTGAAAGAATCCCTTTGCAACGTTCACCCTTATCCACATTGTTTTTACGTCTCTCACTCCTTTCATTTTTTCCACTGGAAAATGTAGATATTTATTCTGAAGAGGAATAGAATAGGATCTAAAATAAAATAAAATATGCTTATCTTTCAGAAAATGATGAGTTGAATGCAAGTCAATGATTTTGCACTAAAATAGAGAAACCATTAAAACTATCCTCAAAGAAAAGACATTCTGAAGACCCTTTCATTTTTTTAAATGATATTTTGAACAAATCGGTTGAACAAATTTCTTGAAAACTTGAAGTATAAAACTGTCACGAACGTCACTGACAAAATCAAATGTCAGATAAAATTACTTTTAATGAAAAATCTCATAAACCTAGTGTGAAATTTATTAGTGTTATCATTTGGGTTGTGTACTTTTTTCGAAGGACTATCATATTTCACAAAGCTTTTTCACTTGTTTTACAATAAAGTATTTGGCACGCCACCTGTCTGTTTATCAAACATGACACGGCTTGTCTATTCAATATTCCACCACCTTCATTTGTGTTATTCTTCTAGGTGTTATAATATTCACAGCAATAGCCAATCGTTTCCGTCTTCACCAGCTAAGTACGGTCGAAAAATTCGTCATGTCTTATGGAGGTCTCAGAGGAGCCGTAGCATTTGCGCTTGTTCTACTAATAGATCCCAAGGTCGTGAAACTTCAACCCATGTTCATGACGACGACAATGGTTGTGGTTTACTTCACGGTCTTCGTTCAAGGAATATCCATAAAGCCCTTGGTGAAATTTCTCAATGTGAAGACTGCCGAGAAGAGAAAACCGACGATGAATGAAAGGATACATGAAAGGGTTAGTGTTGATATTTTCGCATCTCAATGACAGAACTGATATCGTTTGTTGTAAACCTGATAATATATTTCCAATTGTTTCTTATGCCAATATAGGTACCGTTTTGTAGCACAATATCAAAAAATTTTAATTTTATAAAGAACAGTTTGAAAATGGGGATCAAAGAAGTACATGGAAAACCATCAACTTATTTATTTTCTAAGATGTTAGGAAAACTATTGAAACTATTCATGGCTATTTGTATAAGGCCATCTGTATAAAGAGGTTGCTATATTAGATCTAGTTACAAATATTGATAGCAAACTGAATGAAAATAAAAACTATGGAAAGGCTTTCGATGTTGTCACCACTACTTTTTTTTATGATATGATGTAAGGGAAAATATTCATGGTCGGTTCAAAAATTATTCAATTATTAGATATTAATATGTTCAAATTTGAGATATTAGAAGTTCTTTATTGAACATCACTCAAGGTGTTTTACAAGGATCCATTCTAGATCATGTTTTGTATTTGAATTATATAAATTTATTTTCCATGATGAAGATATTTCAAAACTGTATTCAGCAGAAAAAAAAGTATTTGTATTGAAGTTTGTATAAAGCACGACAAAATGACGATGAATTTCAAAAAATCATCTTTCATTTTCATATCAAAACAAAAGTTGAATAAAATATAAATCCAATAACAATTTGATAATGATCTAAATGAATATTAAAAAAACAAACTTTTATAGCCTGCTTATATTTCACTGAAATATTTGAAAAACATTTATTTCTCGTTATTCTACTCAAAATGTTGTTTTGATTAGTTTCCGGGTTTTGCCGTGGTCTTCTTTGGTTACAATCTGCAAACGTTTCAGCTGCAACTGGGGCAGTTATCTCCAATGGCGTGGTCGAAGTACTTTTCTTGACGTGTCAACTGAAACTGAAGCTCTCATTTCTGCTATGTTATTCATAATGCTGATTTTTCGCCCACTTTCTGTTGAGGCGAGTTTGCGCGGAAAGTACGCGAGATTTGGGTGACACGGCTTCGTTTTGGTGACAGATCTTTGGTAGTATGTTCTCTCTCCTTTTTCTTGAAGTTCTCTGGGTATTTCGTTATTTCTAGGGCTCCTAAATACATTCTTGTTGAATAATGATTCGACGTTGGTAGCCTATCGGTATTTTCGAAAAGAATCTTGTGATCCCCGTTAGACAATGCATGTTCAGTGACTGCCGGCTTCTCGATAAACTTTACTACAGTTACATGGAATCCTGTAAACGCCCGCTAACTTGAGTGGATCTCTGATGCCTTTTGCTGATCTCAGGGACTCCGATATTTTCTTCGTTAGTTTAAAGACGGTGTTGATTTTCCCCTTCTTCAGAATTTCCACCATTCGGTTGATGAGACCTCCTTTGTATGGAAGATAGACAGTGCCTTGGGGTTGCTCTTCACAGGTGTTCTTCTTCTACTTTCTTGAACGCGTAGTACGGATTGTCTTTTCTGTCGTAGCCGTTCGCTTGTAACACATTTGTTAGGTGTTTAATTTCGTCGTTGGCGTACCTTTAATCGTATATTCTCAAAAGTCTCTTCACTAGGGTGTTGATGACGGTTCGTTTCTGTTGTGGGTGTTGGTTGGATCCATTATGTAGTTATTGATCTAAGTGTGTTTTCTTCTTGCTCATCCTATAACCTAGTTGATTATATCCCTAGATGACTGAAACATGAAGAAATTGGATTTGGAGGTTTTCTTCTAATTCCATGGTGAACTGGATTTTAGATGAGAAGTTCTGAAGTTCTTCTTTTTATTAGCTCCGAACAACAAACGTGTCATCCTTCATGTTTCATTCATCAAGAAAGGTAATCAACTAGGCCATAAGTTGTCCGACGGGGAACAGGTACTTTTCGGAAATACCGAGAGGCTAGCAATGTCGAATATGATTATTCAACAAGAATGTGTTAAGAAGCCATAGAAATATACAGACACGAAGAGAACTTCAACAGAAAGGAAGAGAGATTATATCTATCAAAGATCTGTCACACAGCATTGAAAGGTGCCAAAACGAAGCCATGCCGCCCAAATCACGTGTACATTTCGCGCAAACCCGCCATTATGGAAAGTGCGCGGAAAATCAACACTATAAATGACAAAGCAGAAATGAGAGCTTCAGTTGACATGTTGAAACGTTTGGAGATTATAACCAAAGGAGACCTCGGCAAAACACGGAAACCAACCAAAAGATTAACGTCAGCCGTGCCGTGAAAGCCCACATGCCTAGATCAACGGGAATACAACTTGTATCACCACGATTGTAGAAGTTGTTTTAGAATTTTCCACTGAGTAAATATGGAACCTATATGTACTAGATTGTGCACTGTAGATTTAAACAAAACAAAGTTATGAATTGTATATTAAAAGTGTCATTTCTAAAACAACGGTCAGTTTATACCACCCAAATAATATTTCGGACAAAGATAGGCTTTATAAATTGAATGACAAATCTGTCCAAATTCAAACATAAAGTCAAACAATATCTGTTGAAACACAAGTCAAATAGTAAACAAAGATGTTTCCGAATCGGTGAGCCTTTCTTCATTTTCTTGCTGCTTCCTTGGGTATTTGTCTATGGTATCATACGTTTAATGAACTCAGCATAAGTGCAAGGCTATTATGAAATTGAAAATTTGCGCCGTTTTCGAGAATAAAAGAAAACCGATTTCATTTCAGTTTTTATCATACATGTTTTCTATATACTGCTTTCTATCATATATCATAAGTACACTTACTAGTTACTTGCGTTTCACTACAGTCACTATACGGTAGTTTAGTATAACTGATGAAAGTACCGTGTAGTCAAACGCATGATAAAAATCGTATAATTTGTTCACTATAAATTTTATTCAAGACGAATTTCTCTACAGGGTAGTTCAGTTCAGTAAAACGCAACTTGGATAAAATCAAATCATCTAAAGGAAAAATTCGTTCAGTCCAGTCCCAACTCCCTACCCCTACATTATAGGTTAATTGACTGACATCTATCAAAATATAACAACTCTCCTGTCTAATACCACGAAAGGCGTTGTGTTGATGAAAGACACTACCTTGCACTGACGAGTGGCCAAACAATCCGAAAACTGCAAGTATATTCCAATAATTTAAAATATATTGAAGAAGTTGTATCGCCAACAGCATATGCAGAACAAACTTCAGTGAAGCATCCTGCACTGACACCTGTCGGATATAATACAACGCTCTGATAGGTGTCAGTCCTACAGTGTAGGTTAATGGACTGACACGCATTATTTCGTTAGTTAGAGAATTTAATTTAGAGACAGTCTTCTAGTATGCTCACTGACTATATATGGAAAGTTGGATTAATTCATAGTGCGAAAATTGTAAAATTATTATCAAGGATAAATCAATTTTACTGAGTTTAAGAAGTTTGTAGTTTCTTGGAAACAAAAAAGTTGAATTGAATTTCATTAGTTCGGACTTCCATTGTCTACTATGATATCCCTGAAAGAATAAATAAAACTGAAATGAATAGCTGAAAGTAACAATTATATTAAGGAAAAGAAACTCTGAAATTGAATCACAATAAAATAATCAATAGGCAAGTAATAGAACAAATAAAATTAACTGAAAATTAAAAGATTTCTAGCCAAATTATTTCACAACGTTTTGATTGTTAGTACTCACAATCATCTTCGGGTGATGACGGGTAGTTTCATATTAGACAATGGAAGTCCCAATTAATGAAATTCACCATGAAACATTTTCAACCACCTTCAATTGAAATGAATTGAATTGACAAAAAGAACCTTCACTTCTGCATTATCTTTGACTTCAGTAGTGAGGATCAAATATTGTTAAATCGATCTTTTCATACGTCATTCTCCAAGAAAATGTGGAGGATGTACTGTAGATGCAAATTTAAGGTGTTCTGATTGAAACAAATTTTATCTCACGATATTGACTTGAGAAAAATAATTAAAAGAAAAGAAAGTCGAGAAAATATCTGGGTGTTACTTACAATTCATATATATTAGTAGAATGACAATATCAACAAATAACGAGGTTCTGTTAAGAATACTATTTACCACAATGTTGTTTAACGCATGCGCATCCTTTCACTTTAAGGAATCTTCGAGGAAAAATTACTCTCCCGAATAACTATTCTTAAAGTAAAAGTAAAAGTGTGTTGTATGAATCAGTTTATAGGTTTAGTTCATCCATCTACATCGGCTACATCCATTAATTTATTCAATAGATTTAGTTCACAATAGTGGCAAGTAATCAACAACCACCATGGCAGTTATTGATCCTGATACATATATTTGAAAATTCATACTTGTAATATTCTTGACATTTTTCACTGCCCTGAGACTTCAAAAATTTTAATCAAATTAAATCCAATTTGAATGTCAAATTCAGACAACAATATTTTTTTGCATCAAGATGGAGTACTAGAAAGCCAAAAACTTTCTTTCCCAAAAATATAATGAAACTTATCAATAATTATTGCGAAAACTCTATAATTTTATGAGTTCAAATAACACTTCACATTTTTACTGTTTACTCATACAAAAAAGTATGAAAACGCCACTAAACTTTTATTCAAATGCATTATTGATTTCATGAAGTACCGGCCAACTCCATCAAAAAATTTTATGGAAATGAAATCCCATATATGTCAAGAACGTTGATAAAATGTGAAATTGGAATTATGATATATAATCTTGTACATGTGTAAAAAATGAAATTTTTTAATCTCATACTATATATATTATAGTTTCGATAATTACGAAAAACTATTAACAACTTATAACATTCATACAATCTTTTAAAAAAGGCATTGTCAGTACAAGTTACTCTTTCCTATTTTGTCTTATTCAAGTGTCTTATAGGAGTCACTGATAAACTGAAATATGTTTTGTTCGCTCTTACTATATTCATATATTCTGTGATTTATGAAAATTTTCCATTTGGCTCAAACACTCCTCATTGGGTGATAAGTATTGAAAATTTTTATTGATTTCAGTTGATGGACCATACAATGGCTGCTATCGAGGACATATTGGGTCAGCATGGTAATTACCACATTCGTGACAGGTAAATATTTATAATTCAACAAATAGTGATGAAATCAAATCATCTATAGATTTTTGAACGAAATTTCATACTCGTATAATGTAAATAACCTAATAGTTTCACTGAGGTTGAATTGTTTTAATAGAAAGAAGCACAATTAATAATTCTTTTAATACCATCAAAATCTAAATGTGAGAGAAATATTCATAAAAGTGAAATCTCTCATTTGAACAACCGATTACTACAAAACAAATTTAATAAAAATATTTTTGTGAGTATTACAAAGTGTCGATTTGAGAACTTATCACCCTCTATATTTTGGCGACTATAGAAGATATAAAAATATGCAAAGACAACCTAAACTTATTTTCAAGGGGATATTTTGTAGCCTGTGAAATTACATCGATAATCTAACGGAGGGAGAGTCAACCCCTATAATCTTGAATGGAAAGGGTAGTTGTATAATACCTCATTTTAAAGACCTCAAAAATACCACATGATTCACATTTTCTTTTTCAGTACTTTTGGAGAAATCGAGTGGAAGGGCGTGTTTTGCAATAAACAACGATAAAAGCTGCACTCAAAAATTCCAAAAACTTCTGCCTGAAACACACAGCTCTCATTTTTCTTTTCAAATCTTCCACATCTTCAACAGCTTTCATGAGCAACCTATTTTCAATGCTCTCCTAGGAACAAAGTTAGAGGCGACAACTTGGGTGATCGTGGTGGCTGTTCTATTGCTTCTCTACGACCAATCCATCTTCTGAGAAATATATCATATAGCCACTGCCTAACTGGAAGAAAGTAGTGAGGTGGAGCTTTATCTTTTTGAAAGTGAATAAGATTATGTTTGAGTAGAGATCATCACTTGAATTTTCCTCATTGAATGAAAGTCCAATGATAGTACTCTCAATCAGACCAGCGCGAACATTCTTTTTTTTGGATACTCTGTATGACTTTTCCTGAAAAGTTGCGAATTTTCATCACACCAGAAGCGACAACTTTTTTTGTCGACATAGTCATTAAGAAAGAATGCACAATTATCGGAGAAGCAAATGTTGTGCAAAATAGTTTAGTTTTCATTTACAAAATCCGTCATTGTCACACAAAATTCCATTCTTCTGTCGAAATCATCGTCATAAAGCTATTAAATAGTTTTTTAGAGCTGATATACTTTTCTTACTATTTCGTGGGGTATTCCTACTTGGCATGCCACAATGCGAAGTGATTCGGGAGGTTTTGCAGTAAAGTGCCTAAACTTCTATTTGCACTGCTTCACACAAAACACGACGATTTTTTTGTTAGCAACGGAACCAATTTCGTGAAACTCAGCAACTAATTCCGGGACATATTTGTGTTTCAAATTACTGTTGAGATATCTTTCATTGATCGTTGTTGCCAATTATCTTGCAAATCTACGGCATTTCCCATAGGAATAATTTCAGTTCTTTGCTGAAAATAATTAATAATAATAATAATAATTAATAATAAAGGCAATACATCTAATTCCCGAAACCAGTTCGATAACGTAAATTCGGTAATCAAAAATCGCACATATTTCTTGACCAGCATAATTTTGTAATAGTTTGAGATATTTCGATTGAATGTCAAGCTGGAAAAATTCAATCCATCATGAATCATTTGAGAAGAGAATTAGAAACATCTGGAACATACGTAGTTGAGTTTTTCTGTGATTGTATGTCCTCAACAACTGATTTGCGAAAAATTAAATATGCCAGATTGAATTCATCTTCATTATGAAATACCTCAACATACGTGCCTTTGCTTTCACTCAGAGTATCAACCTATCTGAGGTCATATTAACAAATACATAATCACTTTTGACTGAAGCTCTTCAGTCATAAATAATAATCTGATCTGATTTTTCTTTATTTTCCAGATTCAAACGTTTCGATAACGCTTTTATTCGTCCCTACCTCGTTAGGAATCACCAGGGAGCGGAACAAAAGATCCTTGAAACTTACTCGAAGCTAGCTATGCGAGACGCCATGGAATACATGCGCAGAAATGCGTCAACCATTGGCAACATTTCCGGAACGGAGAGCATGTCCGCCATATTCAAAAATTACACTGGAGGAAATCTTAACGGCAGGTGCGATCCAACATTGGGCATATTAAAAAAACTGATAGATTCTTTTTATTGGAAGATGAATGAGGAACTAGACAATCAAAACAAATCTACCTTTTATTGTTATTCCTTAATCAAAAGTATTTGTAACAAAAACCATTGTAAAACGTATGAAAAATGCTCAATCTACGTGAAGTGTTCGTAGTACAATTGTTATGCGTATTGATCGAAGAATGGATGTATTATTCTCTAATGATTATGTTTTGAATGACCATGAGATATTGAGGGATAAGTATATGATATACATTCGTCCGGGTTGAACCGCGCCTATAGCCATTTGCAAGAACCAGGAAACTAGAATTACATTACTCGACGAAGAGGTCTTCACCTACATGACTCCCCAAGACTTGTCACTGGCTTTGTTCAGTTCCATGTCAACACTCGAATATATAACCATTTGAAACTGAAGTAATAGTCGAAGTAAACGGTATTGTGCACACTTCAAGTTGGCGGCACTGCCAAAGGCCAAATAAGCTAATACATAGAAGCGAACCGGCTGCGAACTATTC
>WOGJ01180557.1:0-10278 GCA_015342185.1 Leptinotarsa juncta | reverse complement strand
ACAGTGAAAATCATACAATAAACTGTGTTGATCAGTTTTTTAATATGAATTTTGATCAAGTATCGGCCAGTTCTATTCAAAGAATTAATTGATGTATTTTAATTAGAGAAATTCTATGCTGAACCTTCTTTTATGACTTATGCTATATACGTTGTGTCTGTTGCAACGAAAAATTATTACTAATACTATTATACTAGGTCTGTCAGTATGTCCGTTCAGGTAATTGCAAATCGATTCCGGCAGTTGTACCGCCAACAGCATAAGCAGGAAATACTTCTCTGAAGATTCCTGCATGGAAAATTTACCATTTTCAATCTGAATTCTAGATGCCAAGACAGAATACCTCACGGTTTTGTCATCTAGAATATCATCATGCTTTTACTATTGAGACTATGGTAAAATGAAGCAGGTTCGGTTGAAATGTTGGCCATCAGAGAGCTGTCAAATTGAAAGAGTAACTTGAAATCAAGGAAAAAAGTCTGAAAGTTACGTCAAGTAGGTAAGTTCTGGAGGATTATCCACTTCAAGGTTGATAAACCATGTTACATTTTCGTCAATCTGGTGAGGATTATCGATCAGTCTGCCATCATCTTCGTCCACAAGTCACACAAATGGGCATCTTTGGATTTGTACCTGTAAACTATCTTCTGGAATATCCTCTCGGGTAGCCTCAATAGTATACTCTGAAGATTCCCGTCAAATTGTTCATATTGAAGTTGTGGGATATTCAAGGTGTAACATTAGGTCAGCTATACATTGTGTCACTTTGCCTACAGCCACGTGAGCGTTGGTAATCTGCTAAAGGGGGCTTTGTTTTCTTTACAAATGCAGATTCTGCTTCTGGCTGCTTGTATTATATGAGTCGCTTTCTGGCAGCTTCCCAGGTGAACTCCTGAGTTCACCTAGGAATGTTTTATTCTTGAACCGATTTTACGTACAACAAAAACATATAGGGTCGTTAAGTCGACGTACATTGTTTCTGTAAATTCATAATCGACTCCATCACGATAGAGGATTATGGTCACAAAGCTTTCTATGACGAGGGGGTGCCAAGTATCTCGAAGGTTCTATTAGTTGGGCTCAGATTCTTATAGACACGGATACATACATTTGGACGAAGCCGTCATTCAGAAGGATTTCTCCACGGGTGCCACCTCGCCCGGCAGGCATACAAGTATTCAAATATTGCCTGGTATGGTACGAGATTACGTACTTTGATTTGCTATTCGTTATTACTACTCGAAAATATCAGAATTATATTGTAATCAGTAGACATGTTAAATAATGTATCGTTGAAACTCAAATTCCTTGAAGAAACATATTTCAACCGGGAAAATTACCATTTCACTACAAGAGTATAGCTTTATTTGTTGTTGTGTTGATTTTTCACCTTTTCTGTCTTTCAGGACTTCCTAAATAATCATTTCAAACAAATATAACATCGAATATGATTGAATCCGGCAGATTTTCTCAAAATTAAACTGGGAGTTTTTTAATGATACATAGTAATAATTCCATCATTCTATACATAACTTCCATTGTCTAATATGATTTGAAACCAATGGCTACCAAAAGCAAATTGCGATTCCAAGAATTTCATTTACCCGATACCCTGTAAGTGCCAAAAATCGATGAAACTTCAAGTGGTCCGAAGCTGAGATCATTCACAGAAAGAAACACTGACGTTAGAGGAAGTTCAAAGGAGCTGCATATATGTTGTCCAAAGACGCATTCAGAACAGAACAGAACCTTCAACTCCCTCTAAATCGGTGAGGCGGAGAGAGAAAAGATGGTGAAAGCGCTCGAATGACCAAGGGATACTTCAGTCAACAATCGATTGTGGATATTAACAATCGAAACATCGTGGAGTAACTAACTAGGTTTGATATTTTTTTAAAATTTTTTATTTACTTTTTCATTTTTCTTGATTATTTCATTCGTTTAATTCTATTTTCATTTCACGTTTGATTACTCAATATAATCGATATTCTAATTTCATTTGTTCTTTCGTAGATAGTCCGAACTAGTAAAATTCACCAGAAATATTGTCGATCTCTTTCGAACAAACGTTACAATCGAATGTAACCATGTCACATACAAACGAAGCCCGATATTAGATTGCAGAGTCGCATACAATCAAAATCTTATTATCATCGTATGTTTGTGTTGGCTCAATTCTACCCTTTCGAAGCGCAGCAAAAACTAACAAACAACAGATCCCTCAATCATGAGGGCGTAATTAGTAGCAGGTGGTGCGCCCTCGTAGTGGACCCGCATACTAATCGAAAACTACGCCTCGAGTTAGTTTCTGGGAGTTTTTCGATGGTCATCAATTCAAAGCAAGATCCAACCACCGTTACGCCCGGTTGGAATTGAATCTTGATTATGCCTTTTTAATCAGTTGGAATTAAATGCTGCGATTGCAAATGACATCGAAGGGGATTCTCGTAGGGTAGATGTTTCCGAAAGGTTTCCAATATTTCTGTTTCGAGTGAAATTATGCGAGATGAGTTATTGTTTCACCATCGGCCTTTTATAACCTTCGTCATCATTTATTTATCTTTCAATATTTACCTCTTTTCAGTCAAATGTCAAATTTATTTGCGATCTTTATCCCTGTCAGAATATCACTCCAGAATAAATAACTGAAGTTGAACAAAAACTAAGTTAGCTATGAAAAGAATTATGAACTTGCTAGAATCCTCCGTTCGAAATTACTCTCACGACTTACGATGACTTCAATTATTGAGTAAATTCTAGCAAAATATTTCTTAAATTTTTTCAGTGTTGTCACCATTTGATTGTACAAAAAATGACAAGAAGTTTCTGTTCTTAGTATATCTCATTTTATTTATTATTTAAATCTGAAATGCATATCTCAGTTTATAAGCCGTATCGAAAAAAAATTCCATTTGCATTGCATTTTGTCTATGTTGGCTACTCTGTATATTTTTCATTAGTATCATTTGTCATCTGTGGATGATATTTGTATTGTCATCTTTTGAGTTTTATTTGCTGTTTTGAAATGATTCTGAAAGTATTCATTTCAGCGTCTGAATCAATGGAAATATTGTTCGCAGCACATGCCATTTGTTCTGAATTGTGTATTCTGTGATGAAGTGAAATTGCCATTTTTGAGTGCTTTGAAATCATATATAATAAACTCAGAAAAGCGAAATAATTATAAAAATCTTTTGTTACAATATAGACTAGGCCTTGCTCCATCTGAATTATGTAAAATGATTGGAATTTAACAGGCAGTTTTCATGTAATTCCAAGGTTGACAATATTTAGAACACTTTCCTATTGCTGAGTATCGCAGAAGTTGACAACACGTCCCTCATCTGATTGCGATAGGTGGATGAAACTTTTGAACTTTCGTCTCTACGGAACCACGGAGAAAAGTAACCGAATTTCTTTTTGCCAAGGTCAACAGAGTAAACACTCATGCCGCCCATGAAGTTCATAATAAAGAAGATATCTTGAAATTAATTGCCGCTCTCAGATGTATGTATAAAGAGGACCAATAATAAGCGGAAAAATTTTCATTGAAAATCAACTGATACGAGACATTATTCAAATTTTGTATCCAACCGCTGTCTATTGATGAAGAGAAGAATTTTCGGAACGCTGATAGATCAAGCAGTTAGTTTGAGTGATGCAATGAAAAGCCTTGATAGGGAAATGGAGTATAATGAAAAAGATCCTCGGCATATCAAAAAAGGTTAGTGGAACAAATATCAGCCAAACGGATGGGAAGGATCAACAAAGAGGTATATTTCTCTCCACCAGTGCTGTTTTTCGTGAAAGGACTGCCGAATAGGTGGTGGAATCACAACAGTAGAACTAGGAGGCCATTGAAAGTCTGCACGAATAAAACAACGCTCACAGTGAGGAAACCACCTAAAGCAAGGCGAACACTACGACAGGATGGCACAGGACGGAAACACGACGAGATGTGACTAGTTTCTTGTATGTTCTTTGTCTGCCTTTGCCTTGGCCTCGAACTGCCACCAAGGCAGTTCGAGATGCCGCGTCCTGTTTCCCTAACTTTTTCCTTTCTTCCTGCTGGATTCCACTGCTTATTTCCCCATTCCGGATTTGATAGATCGATACTAGTATTGTTTATGATGACTTCCCTGCCGTATTTCCACCGAATGAGGCGTCAGATATTTGCAACTTTCACACCGTGATATGATTTATTGGACAAATCAAACAATACATGATTTTGTGAGAAAGTACAGAAAGAGAAACGAACTTCATGAAATGTTTCTTTGCATATTGATTGTATTCCTGATTATGCTATTATACTATCTTGCTTAGTGTGGCCACAGCTTCCGTTAGTATCGAATGGTATGTTCGACGATAGCCGACAAAATTGTAGGCGTTTCAAATGAATTACGTGTTGCGAAAATTACAGTGAAACTCAGTAAATTCACAACAGAGTTCTCCTCTCTCTCACAAGTATTTGGAAATAAATGAATGTCACGTACAGGAGTTTTGAATTAGTATAAACCTTCTAAAAGGGCGACAAAACGTCGAAGATGATCCACGTCCAGAAAGTGCTTCAACTTCTGAAACGAATGAAAACTTCGAAAAATTGTATTGCTGCAGGACAAATAATAAATGAAAATTGTCACCTAGGAGTTCACCACTCTCTAAGAACGTGCAAGAAAAAAGTGAGCAGAATTGAGGAAGGAAAAGTCGTATATGCTTCATCAAGACAATTCTCCAGCCCAAACTGTACTGATTGATAAGTCATATTTGGCCAAGCATAGGAGGACTATGTTGGATAATTTATCCTGGATCTACCTCTAAGTGACTTTTTCATGTTCTCAAAAATTAAAGAAACATTGATAGAAACCAGCGGAAGTTCTGAAAAAAAAAGCGATGGAGATTATGGATATGCTTTCAAGAAATGATTTGGGGCACTGATTTCATCAGCAGAAAACCGAATAGTGATAGGATAATGGAGAGGAGGAGATTGATAGAAATGAGGTTGAAATTATAGAGAATGAATAATAAGAAATGGTTAGACTGATAGGCCATGGCTTGATGTACTAAACATTTCGTTTGATACTGTGGCAGACGTCATAAGTGTTATATGCGTTAAAGGTTATATCTCGAATTCTCAGCAACGTCTGATCGTCAAAGTGATCCAGATACTTGGAGTTTGAATAATTGGAGTTTTTCTGTATGTCCTTTTGTAAGAATGGAACCACCAAAACGAAAATAAAATTATTTCTGAAATATTAAAAAAAATATAAATCGAGATTTATAAAATCAAAAATATTTTACAAAATCATCGGTTAGTTGATGGCATGTTGAGATATAACAAATAACAATGAAACACATTATAATTCCATAAATAATTTCAATAAAATAAGAGTTAGGATATAGTGATATAATAAATATTATTACTGGCCTTCTAGTTGAACCGCCAACATTTGCGTATATGATATATCATCATATTACCACAATAGGCGTTTATCACTCATTTATGAGTTCAATTTTCGAACTTTTGAAATATTCCATCAGGAAATGAAACAAGTTGTTACGGTTACAAAACAAAGATATTTCTCTCGAAACAAATACAACCAATAGCAAATAACATATGTAGAATATGATGCAGTTTTATTGATTTCGTTCAAATTCACTTCATTTTGATTTTTTTATAATTGAAGAGAAAAGTGTTGATAATCATAACGTGCTAACTTTATATTCTGAAATGATGAATTGAACCAACTGATGTAGAATGCGGTATGAAACTTGGAACAATTCATAATGTAGAATTTTTTTTTCAGGAGTTTGGTCGATCAGCTATACAGAAGACGTAAATTTGTTATGAAATGTGTACTTTGTTGATAGCAACTTTATTTTAAAACTTATGTTGCAATAAATTTGCTTTTTAGAGCATCAGATGCATCCGATAAAATATTACATCGACCGCTCTATTGAAGTTAAACATTTTACGAGTATATTATAAGATATATAATGGAATCGGCCGATAATTGATGAAAATCCATAACGTTTTTAAAAAACACTTCATTTTGAGATTTTCACTTCACAGTTTCACAAAACTGTGGCCTATAAAGGCCTCTTCAGGCGTTTCTATATTGTAGACACACACATACATATCGAGGCAGGTGTTTCGTTTTCATGAAACTGTGTAGTGAAAATCTCATAATGAAGTTTTCTTGAATATTGTATAAGTCAATTGAATATTCCCACCCTGTATATCATGCCAATATATAGAAGGAGTTGATGGAAATCATACAAGCAACTGAACAAGCGATTGAAAAATCGATCAAACACGTCGATATTCATTTGGAGGAAAAAATGTTTTGTCTCATATTCTCAACTGACGTTCGCTTTTTCAGCTGACTGAAATCTAACTCTTAAAACCCAAATGGAATTCAGAGTCACGTGATACCTCATCTGAAAAGTCATTGATTCTACTTTCCAACGCTTTTTTAAATTTGAAACGGTAGTTATAGAAGAAACTAGAATAAACATGATAGAGAATTTCATATAGGGCAAATTTTTTAATTCACCCCATACTGCGTAAATCTAATGTATTTTCAACAAAGGAATTAACGCTTCTAATCAGTAACTTGTCGTATTCGATAATTTTGCCTATAAGAAAATATAAAGGTTTTCATCTTCACGTTCTGGGAGACAAAATCTTCAACTTCTTCAACTCACTTTCGAAACATTCGGTGTAGTGCAATGTATTGATCAACAATATTGACATATATCACCTTCTGATACTCCCTTTCAACTTTTCGAAGTAATTTGAGAATGAATCGATTCGAAGAAAACAGGCTGAAAGTGTAGGCAGATTTTGGATTCTAAAATATTAGGATGAATATGTGTATAATGAATATAACTGACGTTTTATCCCTACACCAAATCATTATATTTAACTCTTTGACACGTGTTTCAATTATAAAATTACTAAGTGATCATTTTGAAGAGAAAGGTCAAACTAAATCCATATAAAATGTTGTCCTATCTATTTATACCATAGAAACCTCTCATAGGCATCTATATACCTATGAGAGCGTAGAAATACATGAAAATAATGATGTTTATTTGAAGATGATTGACAATGTTTCATGATGAATTTCATTAGTTCGTACTTTCATTGTTTGATATTATATAACATGATTTGAAATCCCTAACACAACTAAAAAAAGGTAAAAAAGAATAGCTGAAAATAACAATTATATTGAGCAAAAAACCTGAAATGAAGTAACAGTGAAATAAAATACAAGTTAAAATAGAACAACTGAACAGAAAATAAAATCGAGAACCAGTTCCAATATCTAACATCAGCAGTGAAGAACGTAGAGCTCTGAATGGCCTACGTAGAGACAGCACCATCAAGATCTTACCTGCAGATGAAGCAAACGCTACTGTGGTGATGTATACTGTTCTTATGAACAAAAGATCGAAGTTGGTCTTCAGAAGGAAAAATACACGAAGATTGTACGGGACTCTACTGTATCAATTGTAAGGAAGTTGTAGCAGATTTTGAAAATACACTTAGTCTTTTTTTCAGAAAAGGAGACATCATCGCTAACACCATATCACAGTAAGCCCCCTCACTTGTATGGACTATCCAAAATCCACCAGAAGGACGTTCCGCCCAAACCGCTCATCAGCTCCAGATATTTGGCTACTCAAAACTTGTCTAGAATTTCACTTCCCATAATACAACCTTTATAAGGAAAAACATCGTCTTTTGTGGAGGAATCAAGGCATTTTGTCGAACTTATAGGGGCAATTGAAGTCACATAGCAAAAGCAACTAATCAGTTTCGACGTTTCATACAGAGGAAGCTATCCGAAGACGGGGACATGGATGAACGAATTTACCTATATATTTACTAGGATGCTGTGTACGAAACTCCTATTACCAACTGAAGGGCGAATTCTTTACACAATGGGATCGCCACTTTCACCAGTCGTAGCCAACATATATATGGAGTGGTTCGAAACTCCGGCCATTGAAAAAGAAACCCAGTGTTAGGTTGAAACACATTGACGACACCTCCATAATATGGAACCATGGGAATACTGAACTGAACGCCTTCCTGTAACAGCATAACACCTTCCGCCACTCTCACAATAGAGAAGGAATTCCACAAAAAATCGCCATTAGACGTATTGGTGAAGATGACTCACACTTAGTAGGAAACATCTTTATACCGAAAACCCACTCACACGGGACAAGTATATGAACCACGAAATCAACCACCATCAATCGAATGAAAGAGGAATCATCAAGACTCTATTTGACCGTGCTTTTGGGCTCTGTAATACGTAAGAAAGTCTCGAGAAGGAACAAGACATCATCAGAAATGATCTCTAACGACATGGCTACTCCAAATCGATAATGAAACAGACTTTGACTAAAATACAGCCGGAGCCTCGCAAGGAAGAGAAGCCGTCACAACCAGAGCTTGCACTTTCCTACATCAGAAGATTGTAGGAAAGGATAGAAGAATTTGGTCCAAGTACAATATCAGGACCTGCTTCAGATCTGGAAACAATATCTGTAGCAGCCTCACGAAAGCTAAGCCACCAAACGAAGACTGAAATTCCAAGAATTGCATTTACCGGATACCCTGTGAGTGAGGAAAATCCTATTTCGGTGAAACTAAGAGGCCATTGAATGTTCGCATTGCCTAGCACAAGAAACACACATAGCGAGGAGAAACCAGCAAATCAGAAATAGCAGAACATGTTTGGAATCATCAACATAACATCGAGTGACCGAAGCTGAAATCATACACAGGGAAGAACATTGGTTTAGGAAGAAATTCAAAGAAGCCGCATACATGTTTTCCAACAATGTATTCAGCTAAGATAGTATGGAGATACGCAACAAATGGCCAAATCTCGCCAAACGGTCATGCCCCACTAAACCGGTGAAGCGAAAGAAGGAAAGCGGAGTTAATTAAAATAATTTCAATAACCCATAAATAGTGAAGTTACTTGGTTTGGAATCCCTTGATTTTTATTTCCTGTTCAATTGTTCTGTTTTTATTTGTATTGAATATCACTGTTATTTCATTTCAGGTTTTTTTGCTTAATATAATTGTTATTTTCAGCTATTCCTTTTAATTCTTTTTTTTAGTTTTTTCAGGGATTTCCAATCATTTTATACAATATCAGACAATGGAGTAATGATATTGTCAAAAGTCAAATTGTCAATTAGCAATTAGCAATGATGCAATAATGCTAATTGGCAATATTAGACTTCGACCAAAAATCGGGGACAAGTGTTTGGGGGCTGCCACCTTCTGAAAAGAACAGATTCGTCATCTCTGAAAATGTACCTTCGATAAGTGTACCTTATGATTTGTATTATTCACTTATTGAAAACGGAACATTGTATTTTCTACGTATGATTATTATTTCTATATAAATTCTATCATCTGAGTTAACTCCCAAATGGGCGGGCCCATTTGGGCCCGCGATAATATTATGAATAACGATGGTGGACCAATACCTAATAGTCTACTATGTAGCTTATCGAAATAATATTTTAGTTATCAGAATCCCTTGACTAGTAGATTAGATAACATTGAAAAATTAATTCGAGGCTAGTAGATAAGGCAGTACTATTAAATCCATTTGGGACAATCAAGACGCAGCAGACACCTAGTTGAGATATCTATGGTATAAATAAGGACAATACCGTATGTAAATTTAATTTAATTTTACTCTTGATGATGATCACTTGGTGGTTGAAACACGTGTCGAAGTGTCAAAAATAACGGTTCGGTGTTGAGATGGAACTCCAGTAATATTCATTATCACACCAATGGTTCCAAACATTCCATCACAAGTATCTGTATCTGCAACTTCATCAAAAATAATAACTGAAAAATAGCGCATTTTCCTTCGTGAATTGTACATTCATTTCACGGAGTAATTCATCAAGGTGAATTTGAAGTTCGCCCTTTCTACATACACGAAGTTCTCCATTAAAATATTAATTTTTTACCGATTATGTAGGGTGAATTTTTCAGACAGCTCAATAAAAATTTGGATTTCTTCCAAAAAAATTATGTTCAACACATTGAGTACGTTACAATCAATTACACTTTCTGGTAGCAGCCGTATGAGCCATACGAGCATTTAAAAAAATTAAATCCCAATAATTTCAATCGTTTGAAATGGATCTTGCAGACGAATTGAAAAAAAAACTGCAATCTCTATCAAAAACGCTTCATTCACACCAGAACAAAAATACTGCCTATCGACG
>WOGJ01180495.1:0-10693 GCA_015342185.1 Leptinotarsa juncta | reverse complement strand
GTCTACGATCCAAAAACTACAACAAAAAATAAAGGTCCGTATTTAAAAATTAAAAGATGGGGGTGGCCCAAGTCAGATGACACCCTGTATAAAAGATTCATGGATATATTCTGAAAGCCTACATCAAGTGCCAATAGCAAAATGTGGACAGATTTTCAATATGTCTGCGAATAAAGAAGACATAGTCAAAAAAATTATTTGGTATTTTTTGGTTTTTCCTGTATATCTCCAAAACGAAAAGAGCTATATTTAATTTCTATCACACTATCTCTTATCGTTTACGAAATCCCAATGTACAGAAATTAATTTGAATAGCCTTGTATAAACGCTAGCCACGAGCATTTCGGAACAATCAAGTGGAAGTTACAGTACGGTACGCGAAGCGATCTAGTAAGGCGATAGACATTTGAATAATAGTTGAAGTTTTAGTTAAAATGTTTTTTGTACTGGGCAACCCACGGAAAAGAACGTAACAATATCAACTTCTTTATGTCATTTCTGACATGAACTCGGAATCGCCTGAGATGATGGTTTTTCAAAGTACTTCCCTGTCGGTTTACGAATGTGGAAAGCAATATATCTCATTTCAACGCTTCTACCGGACATCTTGTATGTTGAAGAATGTTTCACAAAAGGCCATTGCATTGATATCTAACACTTTCTAATGAAACATTTTTGGATACATTCTCTCCTTCGTTTTAAACTTGTAATAAAAGCTTGTTGTAACACACACAGTATTTCTTCATTTAATTTATAGATAGTGATTTATTTGAGTCTCAGGTTTCAACCATTTCCTTGCTATTTGTCATGTTCCAATATACAAATACAATATACAAACAATTCACAAAAATTCCATAGGTAGTTATCGATTGACATGAAAAAGGATGACACATTCGCCATATATTTCAATATTTCCATCATATGGTATGACGCGATTCGTCATTTATTCAAACATGGTATTTGTCGAGGAATTTCTCAAACTCAGTTGAAAGACAAATCACAGTGGCAGGGCATGAAGATGAAATCTCTTGTTCCATCATTTTCCTATTTGATTTATCCGCAGAGAGGGAGAGATGATTTTTAAAGGGCTTTGTTTGCTTTTAACGATTCTGTATGTGTGTCAGTTTGCATCGGATAGTCGTGTCATTGTTCGTTATCAGACCAATTTAAATTCCCTCGCAGAAATGGTTTTTGTGCGCTCCACAATGAAAGTACACCGATGGGAAATTTTACAGTTGCATTAAAAACATTTCATCCCTGGAAACCTTTGTGGACGGTGTTTCACCGTTACAGCAGATGCAAAACTAATGGAAATAACGTGTATCGCAAGAGATAAGTATTGTTTTATAGTCAGGCAATAAATTGCGATGGTTGTTTGAAAAATTGAAACAACAGGGAGTTTCAAATGAGAAATCAAATGTCGTTTCGTTTCACCACATCACATATGTATATACTGTTACGATATTTTATTTCAATTAATTCGTTGTATCGAATCAACTCCAATTGAATATATTTCCTGTATCACGAACACCCTTCAAAAGTAGTTACTGTTTCACAAATTCATTGTCTGTGCGACGAAAACTCGGGCTCGGTACTGATTCAAAAGGATGTAAATTAGCTAGCGATTCCTGGAGAAAATCGTGGAGATATCTTCTTAGTAAATGTTTTTTAACTATCATTGATAGATTTTCGGAAAAGTGTGGATTTACATTTCAAAAGCTGTTAGGGGTTGAATGTTTGGTGCATTTTTGGGTTATTTGGAAGCGAATTCAACCCTTGATTCAATCGAGTTTGGATTAAGATAATAAATTGATTTCACAACGTCTGCTGTTGTGCTTATGGTATTGTCGCCTGGGGATATGTAACAAACAGATTTTGATAGAATATTTCGACACCAAAGGAAAGCAATTAGAATATTAGACAATATCGAATACAGAGATGACTGTCAAAATTCATTCATTACATTAAAAATACTAACCTTTCCTTCTCTGTATATCATGTAGAATTTAATACACATGGAAAATAATCTATCTCAATATGAAAGTTTTGAAAATGTGCATGACCGCAACACTAGGCATAAAAATGATTTGAGTACAAACTACTGCCGCTTGAAATGATTCCAAAATTGACCAAATTTTTGGGCTGTGAAATTTTACAATAAATTACCAGCAGAAATAAGATCTCTACCTATTAACATATTCAAAATCAGTATCAAACATAAGAACCGAAGAGATACTGCAATGTAATATAAGTTCCTTAACCATATAGGCATTTGTCGTTGTTTTATAATACCCAATTTTAAATTTTACTGCTTTGCTTTTAAATGTGCTCGTCAGATGTACTCAGATGTACTTATAAGATATAAATATTTTTTTATAAAAAAAAACCTTGTTCTATGAATTGTAAGCATCTATTGTTTATTTGAAATTAATAAATGCCTGACATATGCTAATTTTATTAATATGTATGTATTGACATGTGTAAATACTGATGAATGTATAAAACACCAATAAATTATTTATCTATCTATCTAAATATTTATTCTACTGTGCTGTTGTGTATACTAGTCGATGAAGAATTTTGTACTCTTTACATTGATGCTATTGATTTTATTTTTAATTTTGATTTTTTTGCCTCTTTCCAGATTAATATTATATGTCATTGAGCCAATTTTGGCCTTTTTCTCTACGAATTCAAATTGAACCAAAGCGCTGCTGAAACAACCAGGCATTTGGCAATGATGATTTTAATGAACTCCTCACTGTTCGACGTTGGTTTGCCAAAATTCGTTCTGGATTTTTTAGCCTGGAAGATGAGCCCCAAAGTGATCGACCTACAGTAATCCAGGACAAGGATTTGAGGACCCTGGTGGAAACTGACCCATCACAAACGGTGCGTGGGATAGTGGAAGAACTGGGCATCAGCTACCATGAGGTTTTTGATGCCCCACAATTTGAACGATCCACAGAAAATGTCACGTTTTGAGGTCTATTCTTCTTTGCTTTCGCGCAACAAAAACGATCCTTTTTTGAATCTGATCCTCACTGCAGTGAAAAGTGTTTCCTCTAAGACAACAGCAGACATTCAGGACAGTGATTGGACACTGATGAGCCACTCAGGAACTTTCCAAAGGCTGATGTGGTTCACTACAGCTTTCTGCAGCCGGGCCAAACCAGTACCTTTCCTAATATTTTCTCAATAGAAGTTGGCATATTCATCTGTCTTGGATCAGAAGCTTTATTTGAATTGAATACTTTTTGATAGTGAAATTGTGATTAATATTTTCTAAAATTTGGAAACATACCAGTCTTTAGTGAGGTATCAACAAGGTTGAGTAATGGTTCCATTATATCATCAAAACAATATATTTATGTCCCCAAGTGTGCATATGGTGTCCTTTCAATTTGTGTATGAATTTATCTTTCTCTCTCTCTCTCTCTAATTTTGTTTATCTTTTCTCCACTCTACTTCTACTCTAAAATTTCTATTGATTATTTATACATACCTTGATTTTATTACATGATGCTACAATTGATGAACTAATAGTCTCTCTAACAGAAGATGAAAGAGGAAGGCACTGCACTGCTCCCAAAGAAAATGACGGTTCTTTCTCGTATAGATCCAATAAATGGTCGATAAGTCTTTCTACGCCAGAGAGCAGTCTCCTTAGATCATAATTTTGTCTCTGTTCGTATATTTTATTCAAGCGAGTGAGAGTTAAAATACTTGTTATTTGATTGAACACATAGCTGGAAATTAAAGAAAAGTTTTTTATAACAAATTTATAACAGGGTTTTTGATCTTACTTCAGTTGAGCTATCAACTGGTTGTCACTTTCTTCAGTTTTTGAGACTGCAACTAGAATCAACGGCTTCTTAACTAAAAAGACGAAATGTGTATTTCCAGCATGGATGCTTCTGATGCAGTCATCTCCATATTGAACAAAACTAACAAGAGTTTGCATCACACCAAAAAGCCAAGCCAGTTTATCTTCATTGCCATAGCTGAAGACATATAGGAAATTTTACTGGAATGATTAAATGTTTGGGTTATCAGCTTGTTTCATAACATGATTTTTAAACAACTTCATTTTCAAAATATATTCAGAAAACACTTTATTGTGAAATTTTCACTAAACAGTTTTACAAAACGCAACACATGTTTTTGCCATGTAATGGCTTTTTAGGGCTTGCTTTTACGTGAGTATGGTTCAAGTTTTGAAACAGTTTCAACTTTTGGTCTCCAACAAGGTTCGATTTTGGCCAGAGTTGCTCTATGTTGATAAATCAAAAATATAGGTATGATGGGTGATCATTCCACATTTGCACATGATCTTGCACTGTTTCATTTGAAAAAAATTAGAATTTCTTGAAAGTAAGTATAAATAACGATATGAAAAAAAATTGAGAAATGGTTAAATGATCTCAAATTAACATTCAATTTGGAAAATAAAGTTTTCATGATATTCAAGCATTAAAATATGAATAATATAAAAGTCAATCTTAAAATTAAAAACAAACCAATCAACCAAGTTGAAAAACATACATATTTAGACCTAATTGTTGATGAAGATTTAAGTTTTAGAAGCCATATAAATAAAATCAAAGAATCGATTGTACCTCTGGTGGAAGCAATCAGAAGAATACAATTTTTAGATATTCATATACAAATTCTAATTTGAAACGTTCATATTTTCCCTCAATGAATAAAGCTATGGAGGTGAAACTTAATAGACCATGGAATACTCCATCTTTGGAACTATACAAAATGACTAATAATATGACTTTGAATAATTCAATAATCTTTGGAAAAGCTAAATTAGTAAAATTTCCTGAAATGTAATATTCAATTATTAAAAAATTCTAAATTAGGTACTTGATCAGAATACAAAAAGTGTCAATAATTTTCATCTTGATGTAATATATACTACCAATGGAAAGAATAATCCGATTTAAAATTTTTCGGAAGTTTTTAACAAATTGCCTTATGAAATAAATAAAAAAATCTAAAATGGTTCATATATTTTTCAAACCTTTCCAAGAAAGTTTTTCAGTTCAATAACATCACGATATAATTATTTGTGTGTTCATATTTCCTTATTATCAAAAATTTTTATTCATTTCTACTTTTTTATTATACCAGTATAATTTCTGTTTGAAGGTTTTGTACTAAATATATAAATGAATAAATAATATACTGGAGTGAGACGTTGGTTTCTTAAAAAGGACCACCAAAAAATAAAGAATTTTTTTGCAAAATACTTTTAAAAAATATAAAGGATTATTTATTTATACTAACAGGGTATCGCTTAGTGTAACTTAGTATAATTGGATTACTTTTTGTACCTTTGAACAGCAGAATAATTAAAAAGGGTGTCTGAAATTTTCGACCATTAAAATGTAATAAATGAATTTTTCAACAAAGATGTATGAATAAGAGATTCATTTCAAATCTTACATGAAATCAAGTATTTATGTTCTCTACAAAGTTTATAGTTATTCCCTATGAACCAAAATATTTCAATGGTTTAACCCAAAATTTCAAGAAATGAAACATGAAAATGGATTTCCACATTGCTTATACCTTGTACACTGTTTCGTAAAAATATCAAAAAACATTAGGAATTTTTATCAAGTATGGAGCAATTCCTTCACATATGTTGGACAATTTGAAAGACAGGATTGTTTATGATGGAAATGGTCGATACTTGATGAAAATCCATAACTAATGTATTAAAAAATACTTTATTGTGAGATTTTCACTAAACGATTTTACAAAATCGCAACACGTATTTTGCCATACAATAGCTTCTTCGGGTATGTGTAATCAACAGCAAATAATTATTAATTGATATACAACAAATAACTAGCACAATAGTAAATTGAGAACTTCATAACCCTCATTCCCTACATTGATTTACTTATTCAAATGTATATACAAAGTTCCAACTTGCTTGTGAGGAATTAGGTAGAGTCTTCTCTTGATGATGTTGACTTGCGAAACTCATTTCGAGAGAAGTTGTTCTCGTTCAGGTGTGTGAAAACAGTATTTTCATAAATGTTTTACTAACTTTCAAAAGTTAAAATGGCTTCTCGCAAACATAATGAAGATACACCTACCGTGAATATATTGGTTTACCAGCCATACTCAGTACAAAGATATGTTTCTCTTTACTTATCCAGTCGCTATTCAGTTCATGCTCTTCTTGGGAATTATCATCTTCAATTGAGCTGGATGCATCTTCAAAAGTTTCATTGTTGGTATTATCATTGGATTCTTCACCTTGTGATGCGGAATTTGTATTTTTTATTTCCTTTAGGCTGGAGCTCATTTGATCAATGTTATCAAACGAATCTGTTGCCACTAAGACACTTTCCACAGCCGCGCCAGGCTCTACTTCGACGTTGGCCATGTTTATTTCGAAGTGGTTACAAAATTTTGTTAATTTTTCATTTGAATTTAAAAAATGTATACCTTTTTTCATAATTCTAACCTTCAATATGTGACATTCCTGACAGTGACATTTGAATGTCTCTTCTTCTTATTAGTTTCTTCTTATTTGTTTTTCAAACGTGTGTTCCTTAATGCGTCGAATAAAGTGCATGGATGAAAGTATGTCGAATGACATCAATGATAAGTTCATTTGAATCGGTGAACTTTATTCTGCTGGAACAGAAAACGGTGACCGGTATTGACAAGGATTAGAATTTATGTTAGAGAGATACTTTCAAAATTGTATCAATTTATAATCTTCAATAATCTTTCATTTTTTGCCAGTTGACACGAACTAATGAGATCGGTCATATAATATTTGTCATGTGCTATTAAGTAGTCGTGTAATTACTGTAAGGCCTTAAACACGCAGCCAATAATAGTTTCATTAAGAACATTTCGATTTCCGATCCCATTGAATGCAACTTTATCAATTCTCAAAGTTCTGAATATAGTTTTTTTTGAATATTGAACATTTTTAGCGGCCAGCAATAATATAACTGTAAACAACAAATGTAATATCGCTCAAATATCAACAACTATGTCTGACAGAGATGACATAAAATTACAGAACACAATATTACAAAGAAATGTCCACAGAAAAATGTACAGAAGGTCGCAAAAACAAATGACATCTAAATCTAGTGCACGTGAAGTTGATGTTGGTCATTCTATGACATTTTTCTATGTTTCTGTGTTCAGAAATACAGAAGAATGAATCTGGCTCCTTGCACTCAATTACTCACGTGTCAGGTCATTCAATTAAATCGATAGGAATGCTCACTACAAACAGAATAAAACCGAGTATACAAATCACTAATATAGTATCTTCTGTATCGATAACTAAACCAACCATAACCTTCGATAATAAACATCGCAGCACTAGAATGACAGGCATAAAAGCTTACACTGGCTTACAGACTACGATTAACAAACCTGTCAAATAACTTAGCCACGTACACCGACAAAGCTTTTGGTCCTGACGAAGTCCCTGTCATGGTATTGATAATCTGTTATTTAATAAATTCCTAAATATTCAGAATACTTTGAGATTTTTAGTGGTGATCAGATGTTACTTCTTTGCAATTTAATCGGGACACAGTATAATTGCTATATAGCTATATACTGTGATCGGGCTGTTGCACTAGATATTTTCACTGCCTTCAATGTGATCACAATTGTGTAACCCTAGTGGAACCCGTCTAGCCAAATACGCACATAAATGCCGCAAATATCCCTTCACGCCTGAGATACAATACAAGAATATTGGAGTTTTCTTCAACAGTATTGAAAAGCTCGACTTATCTAAGAAGCTGACTTTCGCTTTACTCAGGGCGAGTGGGCTATAATCAGAAAATTAAGGATTCATCATGGCACCATCCTGTTATCTTAGTCTACCGTAGTCACGAGGAGGTGATAGGTGCAGGGCTGTCGCCCTGGAGAGACCAGTTCTTGTCACTGATCCCTTCACGTGGTTGCGTGGAAGAGCGCTATTATTGTTTTTATAATGTAGAAGAGCGAACGATGTCATTTGCTACTCAATATTACTTTACTTTGTACTTTATTACTGTTGTTTTTGTAGCAATAAAACATTTATTATCATTATTGTTATTGGAGTCCTAATTTGAATGATGCCCGTTCTACTTTCGAATCTCAAGAGCACGTCGTACTTCCGCACTTAGGCAGAAATATTGGCCGGATAAATACAGGAGGCTGTAATTTTTGGCTCATTATATCTGCTTAGTGTACATTATTTTCGAACCCAATTATCATTTTCTCCACGGTGTGAGGAATGGTCATTGGCTGATGATGTTGACGCGCTCTTCCAAATGTTACTGAGCTTCGGGGACAGGGTTGACCGACTTAACCTTCGGGAAAGAATAATAACAATAATGATAATAATAACTCCTTCCCTGCTCTCGCATTTCACGAATAACGCGGCTTGCCGTAATACGCAGAAATCTGGACCGATTGCTCAGGACACAAGATTCTCGGATCCAATGACCACTTACCTCACGGTGTAGGAGGTGGTCATTAGCTGCGCTCTTCGAATGTGTCGTTGCTTCTTGTCAGGGCCCGACCGGAACGATCTTTTCTTAAAAAAATAGGTAAAGTGGATGTAATATCAAGATTTATTATTCGAATCCCACACAATTCATTCAGACTACTGTGTTGTTGAAAAGATGTTTCTTCACTACTCTCTGATTTTAAAATCTATTGGCTTGCCTAAAGTCGGCAGAAACCTCAGCTGTACGAATGTCAAGGGTTGTAATTTTTGGTTCATTACGTGTCGGGGTGCACGATACTCAGACACGATGATCATTTATTCCACGATTGTAGAATGGGTCGGAGTTAATGGTTCAGGATCTGACTAGCACAACTTTGTCTTTGAAAAAACTCAATTGTTGACAGATAAGAAATTAACTAAAAATTTTCTCTTAAAATGACAAACAAAATGTCAGTTATGGTACACATTTACACAATTATAAATGTAAACTCATACATATAAACAGTTGATAATACATAGCTATTGAAATTTTAGTGCCTCAATAAATAAGTCGTGATTGAAAATTGATATATCAACGATAATTTTTTACATTCAAACTCGTTGAGAAGTTTGGGGCCTCGATGGGCACCGACCTCGTAGAATTCTCCGGTAGTATTTGTGCATCTCAATAGATTTTTGATTCTATAGTTGTTACTTCGAAAAGTTTTACGAGTAAGCGGAGAGAAACATTTTCATCACAAGTGGTGTTACATTAGTCGGGATTGGAAATATTGGCTTAGATAATGACAAAAAATATTTTACTTCATCGTAACTTTGGACCATCTTATCTAAGTTATAAGCATAATATAATACAATGAGCTTAGTTTTAGGTAATTAGTAAATATAGAGATAATGGAAACCAAGTTACATAAAGAGATAATGAACAAATACCAAAACTTGAATCTCCAAATGTATTGAATCAATGTAACGTGGCTCGATTATCCACAAAACTCAGGACCTGAGTGAGTTATTTTGGTACTTCAAGGTAATGAAAAATACTTTAAAGAAAGGGCGATGACGTCAATTACCCATATTTTGGGAGATAATGGGATTCATACCCTGAAAAGTGCAAATATAGTTTTTCATAATGTTTTCTCGAATGAAAATAATGGCATTTTCCAACACTTTCGGTTATACCGGAAGTTAGTAGCAACTTCCCCAATTCAGATGTAACACCCTGTATGTATTTATATAATACACCTTATACTAAAAATGAACCGTTCTCGAGATATTCATTTGTTTACTCAAAAAAAACTAAGTATTCAGCTCTCAAGTGATTCCTCCCTAAAATTCAGAAGTTTGATAGAAAACACAAATGAACTATAATTGACTACCAAAATACTTCATTCCATCGCCTTTTAGGAGAAACATTTCGGAATCGATGACTAATTCTGAAGATATAAAAATTGGCCAAAACTCGGTTTTTTTCAAATGTAACACCCTGTATTTTGGGATAGTTTTGAAATTCCGAGACGATTTCGACTCATTTTTATGAAAGTTTCCATATATCAAAAAATCAACTCCTCACGAAACTATACACAATGAGGAATGTTCCTCAATTTGGGTTACTACAGCAAATGCAAGTTTGAACAAAATAAAGTTGGGTTCAATTCATGAGTTTTTCAAATTCACTTCGAAAATTATTTAAATTGATGTTTCAAATGTTGGGTTTTAATTTTGAAAGGGATTCGTTTCTAATTCACATAATAAGTAGAAATAATTTATACGTACCCAGATATTCTACTTTAAAATAGGAAAATTATCTTTATTAAATCAACAATTGAGGCAAAATATAATTTATAGTTCAATACCACCTCCACAAGCCACATAAACAACAGGATGATGGGTTAGGTGCACAAAATGTCATATGTCACAGAATGTCTTGGAACTCGGAACATAAGTAAATAGAACAGCACGCCTCTGAAATATCTCATCTTTTTTTGTCCTTTATTAGCTATAACCGATGTTGCCAAATGGTGATATAGAAACGAATCTCTTTAAATGCTGAATGCATTATTTCATTCCTTTTTTTCAAGTATTTAAATATTTTTTTAAAGAAGAAGGTTGAAACGATAAGTTTAAAATGCGTTGTTTTAGAGCTCTTTTATGAAAACTACTTGATTTTCGTCAGGAGGAACATTCCCCATTGTTGAT
>WOGJ01180438.1:0-13452 GCA_015342185.1 Leptinotarsa juncta | reverse complement strand
CGAAGGCCTTTGAAAGGTCAAAGTACAAGCCACCAACACATTTATGTAACTCAACATTTTTCATAATTTTTGTTACAGTATTATAGATTGCAAGTTCGGTTGACAGTCCTTGTCTGAAACCATACTGTTGTGGAGCAAGTATCTTATTCTGATTTAAAAAAGTGACGAGTCGCTTGTACATTACTCTTTCAAAAACCTTCGATGGTGATGGTAGTATAGATATGAGTCTATAGTTGTTTAAATCGGTTTTTAGCCCTTTTTTGTGAATGGGTATTACCCGTGAATGTGAATGGGTATCTACCATCAAGATAGAAAATGTCCTCATCAAGAAAAACACAAAATATAAATAAAAGTACTGGAATCAGTTAATAAAGTAAAAATATGTAGACTTTTATAGTGCTTTCTACATCTAATTGATAATATCTAATACATCATACATCAAACTTTTATTTTGAGAAAGTTGTACCAAGGCAGCGAAAGTAATACAAGGACAAGAGGTTGAATGTTTCAGACAAAAAGCTTAGATTCATAAAAGCTTGGCGTAAAGGCTTTGAGCCGTCATATGGCTTAACCTCAAACGGGCAGAACGCTGAATTTTGTTACAGTGCATATCAAATTCACGTATCGAACGAGCTTTAGTGACTATTAAAAGATAAAGAGCTGATTGGAGCAACTGAAAACATTCGTAGAAACATTAATTTTTGATTCAAGCATCAAAAATGACGTCATATATATGTGATTCATTATTACTTTTCTAACAATGCGAAATAGAGCAAATAACGATTTATTTTCATTCTTAATAATTCTAGATAAAGTAGAATTACCGGTTTACAACTGCTTCAACCTTCTGGGTATCGTCAGTGCCTGGCAGGCGACCTTTGACTGAGGATTAATTGTGGAAAATCGGGACTAGTACTATGAGTGTGAGAGTTCGCTAAGCCAATTTTCCATTTAGATTCCGGTAGCAAATATGCATCTCATCACCAACAGAAGCCAGCCGCACTTTGTGGTTTCGGTCGGTGTGTGTGTTGCTCTTTTATATTTTTATGCTGATTTTATAATTTTTAAGTGAATTTGATTGTTGTAAAATTTTTCTGTAAAGTTTTAGGTAAATAATTTTGGTATTCTAATATAGATTTTGATATTTCGACTAGGAAAATTAAATATTCCGAATTGGCTTCTCTGAAGAGACAAGGATGGAATCATTGAGACAATGTTGGATATCTAATCTTATTATTTTTGATACTAGCTGGAAAATAAAAAAGTTATAAAAAATATAATTCTGATCTACAAATCAGAGATATAATAATATTTGGTTTGTACATCCATCAGTCCCTTTGCTACTTGACAAAGTACATTATAGAAAGACAGAGAAAGACCACACTTATAGTTATGGAATACTGTGAAAATACTGAGAAAGATGAGATAATATGAGCCTTGAATTTTCATCTTTCACAATCTTTTCGTTTATTCAATTCACATTTAGGAGGGACCAACTGATTTAAAAAAGTATTCCATTTTTTCAATAATGATGTCCTGTCTTCTAAAAACCAGTCCAATACTTGTAACGTCTATGGTACAAACTCTGTCACAGTCAAATGTATACTATACGTAGTATAGAGTTCACTGCTCTGTCATGAAAAAAGAAAGATAAAGATAGAAGTATAAATAATAAACAAACATAAGCATAACCTCAACTTTTCAATTACTTTTGTCAACAAATAGTTTCATTACATTGTATGGACTCTAAAATATCTGTTTTCTATTAAAACGGAAACCATTTTGTTACCAATTGAGATGAATCTGGTACTTAAACATCTGCAGGCTCTACATGAACAGGAACTTCATTCAAATGTCGCCAAAGTAGTAAGTAAGCAAATTCTTTTGCACTATTGGTTTTACAAAATTTTATTTTTATTTCAGTGTGATTTGACTCTATCTATTGGTGAGCAGAAACCAGAGACATTCAATCTTTTAACGAAATTACAAGTAATATTATATTATGCTGAGGCATTACTCAATTTGAAGCAATATTTACCAGCTGAAAATTTATATAGACAGTCACTGCAAATGAGAAAGAGTATTCTAATGAAAGCAAAGAATACAAATACAAAATTCAATGAAAATCACAGTGAAATTCCAACTGATGTAATAATCAAATATAATATACATTTATGTTGTTTAGCCCTCAAACAAAAAAATGCTGCAGCTGAAATATTGCAAATGATTCCTGCCAGATTACGAACAGCAAAAATTAATATGGCCCTCGGAAATGTTTACGTAGATCTAGGCATGGATCGTTCTGCAGTGACTTGTTTCAAAGAAGTGTTGAGGGAATGTCCTCTGGCTCTGGACGCTGTGGAGAAACTCTTGAAGTTAGGCATAAAGGTTATTTTCTCATGTTTCTACTCAAAATTATTTTCAGGTTTTATGAATTTTGGTCTCTTGATAAAAAAATTGAAATGAAAAATGTTTGCTAAATCTACTTTTTAGAGAGCAAAAAACTCGAAACTATGGGTGAAATAACTTGGGTATCAGCCAGCCAAAAATGTATATTAAGCAATACAGAATACAATTTCGGGGATCATGCACTTAAGAATATTTTCAATCCATTTTCGTGCTACATAAAAGAGCAGTACCCAGGTACTTATACAAAGTGAATGAAGCGAGATTCATGTAAGCCACTCTTTATCAAACATGAAAAGTCAACATTATCTTTCATTATATATTTTGGAATTATCAAGTCTCATACATAAAAGTGAAAGTTGATATTATTCAGAAAATGGTCACAACACCCTCTTTACAGATAGTCTTAGTCTGCCTATACCCAAATCTACCTTGATAAAAAAGTTGTTCATATACAGTGGTACTAAAATATACAATGTGTAAAAGCCAAATGGAATAAATTCATTATTTCGGTTACTGTACATATTTAAAAAAATCCCGAAACACGTCAAATGTAAATTATAATTTGACATTCTTGAACGTAAACCTACCTTCAAACCTCTTCAAATGACAGGTACAACCCCCAATTTTTTAAATGGGAAGTATAGGTTTGTGATATTTTGTTTGACAGGTCTCTTCATTTTTTATTCAAAAATGTTATCTCTTTCAAATTTATTGATTTCCAAGCATCCAGTAAATTGAGTTTCAAACCTTTCTCTTCCAAATGTAACACGTCATAGTCGTGATTGAATTCATACCCCTATACCAAATGATGGTCTGCAAATGTGGAATTGGTCTTCACATTCAAAAAACTACTCATATGTTCTTTTATTCTCCCAGAAAAGGTTCTTCCCATTTGGCTAGTGTAAAGTTTCGAGTAAAAACTTCAAGTCAACTTATATACTCCCGATCTATTCGACATTGAAGTTTCGTCTTTATTGTTTTTAATAAATCGGTGTCTCTACAAGCATGTTTGAAGTCAGCAAACTAACGTTAAATTATTGTTTCTGATGGAGTGAAGTCCTTATAACATTTTTCAAGCCAATGCTTCGCTTGAACTGTATTTTTTCCCATCAAGAAGCAGTGTAATATTAAAACACTAAATCGTTTTTGATCCACTGTTTTGAAAATAACAAAAGTAGTGTCACTATTAGCACAATAACTCACATACCTATGAGTATAACATCATGAAATTTCAACAGCTTTTTTTTAAAGATTTAGTACCAACTACAAAAGTCGTGAATGCAATAAGACTAGCGCCATCTATGTGTTAGGCCCGGGACTTTTCAGCCCAAGTAATAAGTGACAAAAGAAATCTGAACTGTAGATTTGTTTTTTTTATAGGGAGTTGAAGTGAATTCATTGATGGTAGAAGTCACGTCAGAAATATCCTGGTTGAACACTTGGCTGAAAGCCCAAGCTCAGTTGAACTCTAGAGACTTTGTGAATGCTATAAAATCTTTCAAAAGCATGGATGCACATGGGTTACTCAAAGACAATACATCTCTGCTCGTAAATATGGCTTATTGCTACCATTACATATGCGAGGACAATAGAGCAATATCGATTTTGCAGAAAGTGAGTATGAAAGTGATTCTTATACATCAGAACTAACACTAATGTAAGCATTAGATGATTCAAATCATACTTGGATCGAAAGCAGTTTATGAGATTTTCAATAGGCTCAAATATGGAAGAAATGAACAGGTGTTCCCGAAGGTTCCATCTGAGACCATCAACAATAATGTTTATTAATGATATCACACACTCTACCATAACAGCTACATCACAATATTTTCAGATAGCATATCGTTGTTGTGGCAGAATAAAGTTCATTTAAAACTAACGCAAGAAGACAAGAAGAGATGGAAAAGATAAAGCTCTGATGCGATTCAAACACCCACTTTGAACAGAGCTTTCACATACCCAAATATTCATGCACGTTATGTACAACATGTTCCTTTGATATCTTTAGAGCCTCAGCTATCTCGATCAACTTTACTTTGCGGACATCTAAAATTATTTTGTGGACTTTTTTGATATTTTCATATGTAACAGCATCTTTGGGGCGTCCATTGCATGCATCGTCCTCGGTGCCCATTTTACGTCGTTTAAAATCAGCAAACCACTTCTCAACGGCTGATTTTTCTGGTGCAGAGTCCGAATAATGTTTATCAAGCTAAACCTTGGCTTCAACGTTTTTTTTTTCCCAAAAAGCAATGCTTTATTAACACGAAATTTCTTTTTATTCATTTTCTTCAAAATTGCAAAAGTTGCTTCACTCAAAATGTTCTATCCCACAAACTAATAGTCCGACAGCTGTGTCTTCTGAAGGTTAGGGTTAACTAAAAATCATATAGCTTCAATTCTAGTAGTGCAATCTGTAGCCTACGAAGTTTTCAGCCCACTTGTATGAAAAATATTCATTTTGGAGGAAATTTCCCCGGGTTCATGTTTATCTACAAATTATTACTTTTTATTGAAAATGACACAACTAACTTACTTCATACATACCTCATTTATCAAATTTTCTTTAGCTTTCTGGTCCATTTTGTTTCCGTATTTTCTCATTGGCTTTCCAAACGAACCAAATTTGAAACACCTTGTATAACCGGGAACATAAGGTATGACATTAGTTCTGAGGTATGTGTATTGTTGTTGAATTTGTAGTAATTGTGGGATCTGTATAAGTGGTGTATTGCTTTTACCAACTTCATTGAGAGCTCTTCTCAGAAACTACTTCGAATATGTGTTTTGTTCCAAACTGTTTTAATGTTAGTTATTTCCTCTTTCGTATTATGACCTGAATAGCAAACCTTCTCTGTACTATCATACAAACTGTTATAAGTATGGTCATTACCCTGTATTAAAGATAGTAAGCTAGGGTGGTTATCATGATGATAGGTAACAAGAATAGAGGTACAACTAGAAGGTACAAAAACTGTTAGATAATACTAAAAGTTAATAAAGTTTGTTCCCGTATGTTGATATTTTAAAAGGCTTATAACACAAACATCTAACTATACAACTTTGATGCTTACATGATGATTAGATTTATAGTGGAGATATCTATTAGTATGAGTTTTCTTTGGATAAACAATTTTATCAAGATAGAATTTTTTAATAATAAAATCGAGAATAACCAAACATAACATCGAAGTGTACTATTAGATTTTAGTGATTACTTTAATATTGTTAATATAAACATTTGTCGAATAAGTTTATTTCTTTCCCCCTTTCACATTTCACAGAATCAGTTTTTAGGCAATTCGCTTGGACCCTTTTTTAACTGTTGGAAGGGATTTACTCTCAACGTTGCTGGCTGCATCTGGCACAAAGGAGCATATTCGTGCACTTGAAAATCTAGTTCCCACAACGGAAATGTCTCTGTGGACATGCGAACACTGGGTTGTCCTTGGAAACTATAATTATGCTCTGAAGAAATACGATAAGGCCGCTTATTTTGGACATCAAGCCTGTTTAATGAACCCCAAAAACGTAGAGGCTTTTCTGTTGAAAGCAAATACTCTTTTTCAAATAAAAAAATTCCAAGAGGCAGCCAATCACTGCACCGAAGCATTGCAGTTATGTGATTACAGGTGAGAGGTTTGTGCTGCTCTCCTGGTTTTTATGAACCTTTCATTTTTGTTAATGAGTGTTAGAACTGCTTTGAACAGAGTTTTGGTTGAGATAAGTTTGAAATAGATTCATATTAATTTTTTTTCAGATATGATATCCACAAATGTTTAGTTGAGAGTTATATACAGAGTAATAGACTGAGGGAAGCCGAATCAATGGCTATGACTGCTTGTAAACAGTTGAACTTTAGTGCACAAGGATATTGTGTAAGTAAGATTTTTTGGGGTTTATTGAAATTTAAATTGGTGTTATGAATACTCTGACCCATTACTTGATGAAAATTAATAGCACTCTCCATGATAATGATTATAGAATTTTCACATTAAATAAATAAGAAAATATAACAGTAGGTAATGAAAAATTGATTAAATAAATGATTGAATCTGGAAAAACGGGTAGATGTTTAATAAACAATTAGGTAAGTAAGAAAACAGATAAAATACTGGCATTTTATGTCAAAACTCATTTATATAAATGATTAATTTTAGCAAAACAGATAGATTTAGAAAGCACAATTAATACAATATTATTTCTAGGAAAACAGTTAATATATAAATATGTTAGTTAGTGACATTTTATGAGAACAGGTTCAATAATTTATTTATTCATTCATTAACGGGTAACACCCAATTAAGTTTAAGAGATTTCACAATAAATTATATGAATACAACAAATAATTACATCTAATTTACTTGCTAAAAGTAAAACTAATTTATCAATAAAAAAATAAGTGAGAAAATAAATTTACTGAATTGAAATATTAATTAAATAAATGAATGATTAAGATAAGGAGAATTCAATAATTGAGGATGTTTATGTTTATATTTACTACCATTTATAATTTATTTCTGAGCGAGCGTAATGCAAACTTAAATTTTGTTTCGTTCGATGAAAAGAAGTCCAGATCGACTTTATTATCGCCAATAGCAACTCTAGACAGGGGAGAATGTTAACCGTAGTTACAACGATGAAAATCTATTGCAAATGTTTCTGTATTCCTTGTACTTCTAGAAGGAACATGTAAGCCAAATTGTGCTAACAATGCAGCACAAATTGGCTTACATGTTGACTGAATAACTTTCTGATGCTCGTTTGAACTAAAATATAAATATTGGCATTCATTGATTTTTCAGAGATTCCGTTAGGTTTAATTTTTGTTTTTTATTCTCTGTTCGTAATATGTCCATGTTGAAATCGTGTTCTCTAAAAGGGGGCAAGTATAGGTGGAATTAGTTTTCTCCAGCTCAAAACTGTTTAATGTTCCACGATTCTCGTTTTGAAATTTTTTGATGCTTCCTTTATACATTTTTGGGCATTATCCACGTGTTAGTTTGTATACCTCTGATTTGTTATATTTATCCCTTCTTGACTTGTTGTTCTTTATATGTCTACAGTAAGGACATAAGAAGTCCCTCCTCTCTCAACTTTTGAACGGAACAAGCTACCAAGGTCAGGTAAAAATCAGGTTACATTTTACCTGAATCGCATTCTTTTTGGTTTTGTATAGAACCAAAAAGCAGAAAACACTGTGCTGGAATAAGCTCAATGTGGGTTGACCTTCTGAAAACTGGTGGACGCAAGCAATTTTATTCTTATTTTGACATTTCCATTCGGTCACGTGTCAAATTGTCTTATTGTATTGTCCACTATTTTCATTGTTTTTTAATAATTAGTTATTAGTTCTTTTGTACATTCTCTATAGAACTATTGCTTTGTCTAGTAACAGCTCCATCTCGTGAACAAAGTCACATACACTCTGACTAACAGAGATCAGTCTGAAGACTATCAAGAAAAAACGTCTAGGCACTAGAAAATAAATATTTCCAAATAAAATCTCAAAATGTTCATCCTTCCCAACTACCTATACCGTAGGCTTTGGTAAATGCCTGCCGGAAAACAACTACTTCCCCGGCTATTACCCCGCTCGATATTGAACTATGTGCGACAGACATTTATGCAAGATTCCTCACCGAGGTTATTCTCCGTTATGTTTTGTAAATATATTTATCTCTCTTCTCATTTTGTATATATCTATCTGATTATATATTGGATTTTCAAGATTCGTATTATATAAACTGGAAATTAAATTACGAAGTAAACGAAATCTTTTTCAGTTGCACGCTTCAGTTTTGCTGAAAGACACAATTGCTTCAAGCAAAACAGTTCGAAGAACCCTAGAAAAAGCTGTGGCGCTCGACAAAAACGGTTCAACGAATGCGTTATATATGTTAGTGGAATTCCTGATGGGAGAACAGCAATACGAGCAGGGGTCTCAATTGCTTCTCAAGCACATCGAATCCCAGAAACCTTCTTCTCGACTTCACCAACTGCTGGGCGACTGCTTCGTTAATTTACAGAAAGATGACGAGGCCTTTCATCATTACACCGTCGCTCAAAAACTAGATCCTACGAATCAGAGGGCCAACGAAGGCTTGAACAATATAGGTAGGAGTTTGTCGTTGAGCAAGAGGGAGAGCTATTACACTTGCGTGGCGGGGGAAACGTCTTACACATCACAAGGTACGAACTCATCGGATCATGAGGCCGATCCGGAAAGCGACACTGATCCGTGGCCAGCAAACGCAGATTTAGAGAGTTTCGATTAGATGTGTTTTTGTTAGTTGTTCATAATTTTTTATAATTGTACATACGTTAATATTTATGTCTTGTTGGCCAAACTTATTAATTGCACCTCAATAAATGAACTGGCTTCTATGTTTTTTAATACTGGTTTTCTGTTTGGCCATGATGTACAGCTTCATCTCCAACTCCAAATGATATACAGGCTGTGTTTTAACTGATCCCACTATTACTCAGGATATGGTCGGTCTTCAGTAATTATTTCAGTGAGGTGTATTCAAAATCTAGTTCACTTTTTAATAAAGTTTGTACAGACAACAATAGTATTCATATTACTGTTGTCACAATCAAGAAAATTTGGTTATATCTACATTAAAAAAATTAGAGGATAAAATGACGTCAGGTTCAGATATGATTCCATAATTTTTATTGAAGGATTGTGCAGGGGCATTAGCAAAACCCTTAACAAGAATTTTCAATTCATGTCTGATATCTGGAAAATTTCCAGATATTAGGAAATTAGCTACAGCATTTCCAGTATGCAGAAGTGGTGAAAAAGCACATAAAGATAATTACAAACCCATATCTATTTTATGTATGTCTTCTAAAGTTTGTGAGATTATTTTATATAATTGAATATATGGCAATATTCAATGGCAACTATCTCAACATCAACATGGATTTTTGGGAAAGAAAGTTTTTGGCTTTCTACTACTCCATCTTGATACAAAAAAATATGGGAATCTTCCAAAAAAAAGGGAGGAAGTAATTAATCAATCAATCCGTGTTAGGAATCACACGTTAAAAGGTAAGACCTCGTTAATCCTTAGCTCGCACAAGTTTCTACTTCTGAGGGTTGTCGTTCATAGGGGTGTGCGACAGCTGGTTAACGGAAAAACAGATTTTAAACAGACAGAATTTGAAAATAGGTAACTCTATACATGGATTTGTAGATCATGCAAAGAAGTAACTTTCAGACACAAACTGGAAGAAAGCACTCTTGAAATAGCTACTTTCATATAAACATTGAATTACACAAAAGAAAAAAAAATTATATGAACGCTGAATTATACAGAAGATACTTTTTTCTACTCATTCACAGGAGTTCTACTTTAAATGATTGGTAACAAATTGCACTTACATGGAACACTGTCAGCCTCACTGGTATACATCGATGTTTCACCGAATGTTTGGAATACAAACTGGGTAGAGAAAAGTATCTTCTGTATAATTCAGTAATCATATAAAAGTATTTGTTTGGAAAGATTTTTTTATTTCGTATAATTTAATGTTTTTATGAAAGTAGCTGGTTCAGGAGGACTTTCTTCCAGTTTGTGTCTGAAAGTTAGTTCTTTGCATGATCTTCACATCCATGTATAGAGTTACTTATTTTCAATATTGTTTACTACCTTCCTTTCTTTGGCCTACTTGAAGAGTAGGCTTTTTTATAGTCTTCTTATTTTCAATAGATTATCAGTACCATTAATTGATTTTAAGAGTGAAATATTTCGAAGTGCAGGAGTTCAAGAACAGGCCATCTGTTATCTGAAAGGTTAAAGAGGTAAGCGGATGTACAACGATATATTGTTGTTGAATAATCTGTCTTTCGAAATCACGCGGCTACGGAGATTTGTCACACACGGAGTTATTTCCACAATGCCCGTGAACATTTCCGTATCCTACTATTACATTAGTGTGGCTTTATCGACGAATTGCCCGACTCCCATTCTGCTGGAAAACACGAATTCTCGCTTTAATTAAGCGGTATCGACAAGACATAAAGAAATAAAAGAGTTATTAACGAGACAAGATCTGAAACAATTCTAAATTCATTCCGGGATGGGAGTTCACGAGCTGGCAAGATTTATGTACTGTCCCTTCGGGCTATTCTGTCCTCCGTATCTACCGTAAACTTGAAATATTTAGACATAATAGTCTAGTTCATAAGTACTGTTTAGCAAAACATGAAAAAGTCTTCACCGACAATTGTGATTAATGTGTCCATTCGATTTGTGATTTCAACTAGAGTAATTATCAATTAGGACCAAGTTGTGTAAACAATCCAAACAATTTATTAGAACAAAGAAGAAATGTTTTTTTGCGAATATCTCGAAAAGTATTGGAGATGAAACTCGTGGAACTTCAGCACCAGTATTCATAATTTCAATTGGACAGTGAAATTTTGGGTAGAAACCAATGGTTTGGCGATAACCTCGATTCGGCGCCTGAAAAAAAAATATTTTGACCTAATGAATATAAATATTGGCAGTTGAAATAATCAAATACTTGCTTAATAGATGAATTAAAAATAATCTGCCGTGACGTACAACGGCATCATCGCGTCATGTAAGTCGGGTGATCCGAGTGCTGGCTCTGCGGTCTCATATCATGGGACGATAGATTTCAACAATTGAATTCTGTCGTTGAAAATTTCGAGTTGAGTCATTTACGTACTCTGTTGATACACTCGAACATTTTCTCTTCAATAATTGTTCCTTCAAACAAATAATCTAGTTTAAATTTCTCTCTATTGAGGTGATAAAATTCATTCATTTCAAAAATTGATATTTTGTTCTGATACCGATGATTCAACTGTGAATATTTCAGGAAATGATATTCATGAGTAGGTACCACTCGATAAAAAATTTTTCTCATGTCAATTTTTTCAAAATCTAACTATGTTATTTTTAAGCAGTATCAATCTAGCTATCAGCAATAATAATTATTGTACTGACTGCTCTTATGGACATTGCTAAATGACAGGTTCTCTTAGAAAGAAACTTATTGATAACATTTTGAGGTCTTGTGGTGTTATTTTCGAAGAAAGTTTTATGCATTTTTTTTATCTATCATTCTCATTCGGAAACGTTTAATACAATGGAATAATAAAAAATTAGTGTGGATACTAATGCAAATCAAAAAAAGAAAATTAATTTAAAAATTTTTCAATGCATAATTAACGAAATCAGTGATTGTTAATAATCGATATTTTTGAGAAAACGTTTTTCAATAGATGAATAATTAAATCGATAATTGATCGTGATCGATATTTTTCACAAAAATTATGAATATCAAACAACTATTTGTCAAATATTATTATTTCTACTGCTGTTTTCATTCTGAAGTAACACAAGAATAAATTATATGAATCGAAGATATATTTGTGAATGTTCGTCTGATCTAAGTTAATTTTTTCGACTGAAGTCGAAAAAATTAACTTTTATGATTTTTTAAAAAACGGGTAAGTATCTAACACATATATGAAGGAAGAGAATCGCACAGTCGCTGGCTCATGGCGAATCGTCGCCAAGGCAATCGGTTTTACGTGTGGCTATAGATGTTTCACTTCAATAAGGGAGTTGTTCACTCAAATTATGAAATAATCATAATTTTTTGTGAAGGCAAATTCAAATTTTACGAAAAGGCACTTTTGAACTAGACTATAAACTTGAAATATTCAGACATAATTCCTGCGGGGACTGAATGCTGCACCCATTAGACACCTACTTGACCATTATTTGTGCTAAGATAGCGCTGTGAAATTTTTAATTTGGCCACCTATATGGAATACCGGAATACCGGAATACTTATTCGGATTATCTGTTGAAAGGAGAATGCGATCTTTATTCTGAATACCGACTGCACCTGCTGTCAGAGATAGCCGATACAATTAGACAGGTCTTCTTTTTTTCCTGCGTTTTGTTTACATATGTTACTGATCATTGAGGCAATCCTCTAAAGACGATATCTGGATTCCAGTCCTATGCATGTTTTTGTTTTGTTATGTCAAGCCCAAGGATAATATTGCTTGGGTGCAATAATATATCATTATGAATAAATCTGCTATTTATAAATAATGAGCTCCATAGAAATGGTCTCTCCACAAACTTCAACATCCAAATTGTGTTCTCTGAATATCTAACAGAAGTTCAATTCTTCTATGAAGCTCAGTTACTTTCGAAACAAATGGAATATCAAATGATGAATCAAGAGAATTATTTTCAAAAGGTATTTCTTTTGAGCTTTACTGAAATAAATTACATTACTCGTTTCTAATTTCTTTCGAACGAAATGATGAAAATATTTCTTCAATTGAAGGAGAATGTAGGTGATATGTCTCGAATAATTTCAATATCTTCATTTAAAGTACTTGATATTGAATTATTTAAATGTTTTCGATGTTTTTATTCTAATGGAAAATATTTTGACGGAGTAAAATGTGACAATGTTCATTTAATTTTTCCCTGAAAAAACTTTGTTTCTTCTTATAAGCTTTCGGTCATATTTGAAATAACGCAAGCAAGAGGTGTTGATATTTCTAAGGCATTTGACTGTGAGTTACAAGAGGGTTTGCTGGCCAAGCTTCAATGCTATGGCTTGTCGATTCATTTTTGTGTATGGCTCACCAGCTTCTTGAAAAACTTTCCCTACAAGTGGCCATCGATGGATACCTCTCAAATAATTTCACCACTAACGCTGGTGTTCCACAGGGATTCACATTGTCTCCAAACCTCTTTTTACTGTATATTAACGACTAATTAGAAAAAAACAAGAATCCAATATATTGCTTTGCCGACGACAGCCACTTGACCTTCATTACATTTCAAGTCCAGGACATTGGCTGCGGATGCACATCTTCACCAGTAGCAGAAGGTTGCGTATATTATAGAGGATCTAGAGGTGATTTCGAATTGGGCTGAAAGTAGCCAGGTTCAATTCAATGCCACAAAAATCCAGGCATTGGTTTCCTCCAAAAAAAATGCCTCCAAACCGAATATGTTAATGTCC
>WOGJ01180428.1:0-11205 GCA_015342185.1 Leptinotarsa juncta | reverse complement strand
TTTTACAATTTTCAGCTATAGAAAAATTAATTTCACAATATTGCCTATCTAAATTTATTTTTGCAATGTGTCTTTATGTAGTAATCAGTAAACCCAACAACATTACTTTATTTTATTTTAACAAGCTATATAGTATGCTCTTTGGTATAGGTCCGTCATCGTTATTCATAATATTATTGTGTTTACTTATTTCCACATTGTAACATTGTAAAAAGTAACATAGTTTTCTGAATTTTGAAGACGACGCTTGTCATAGCTGCATAACAGGAACAGGAAAGTTACAGTTAGAATTGAAACATACACTGGATATATGATTTCAATGCTTACCTAAATTTTCCCTGTTTCCAGAAACCTCCTAGGATAGTTTGTGACATAGTACATGTGCTCCTTCTCTGGATCTCGTACTTTGCAGTTCTGTGTTGTGGTTTTTGACCTCTGTGGTACACTAGTCATCAATCACCTTGTAAAGTTTCAGAAAAAGGCAGTACACTGTTGAAAATCAGTAACAGGAATCATCGACATAAAAAAATGATTTCTCTTTGGAAAAGAAAGTTTTTGGCTTTTGGCCTAGAATACACGTTTCTTGAATTATTGAACAAGACTCTTGATAACCACAACAATTATATTTTTGAAATAAACCTTATGAATACTAAAACAAACTTCACTAATAAATTTAGACCAAATCATCAGAATGCCAAAGATAGTCCTGGATGGTAAAGAAAATGCAAAAATTATAATTTTTCACAAACTTTTGAAACTTATGAAATGAAATTCCACAATTATTCCATAAAATTTTAAAATACTAACTACAAAACAATCGAGAATTACAAAATATTGGATTATTGGACAAGTATCTCCATCTACGTCCAACCAAGGCACATCTTCAGCCTCTGGCTGATAGATGACGCTAGCTGTATTAATTTTTGTTCAAATTCCATTAATGAACAGTTGTGAGGAAAAAACGTTATATACAGTTTATTTTCAACAAAATATATCAAGAATGAATATAAATAATAAACGGTAATCCCAACAACAACAAAGACGAGCTTTGATATCGACCAACGAGTGAGATCTCGCTTTCTTTGCAGCTTTCACTACAAGTAAGCAACTAGATGATACCACGTTTTGTTTTTTCATCTGGTTGCATGCTTACAATGGAAGCTGTGCGGTCAGTTCAAATCAGCTTAACTTTGCACGAGTTTCTTGAGGATTCCATAGGTGTCGTCTATGAAATTTCTCTCAGTTGTTCGTGTTTTAAAGGAAACAATTGAAACGTTGTCTTCATGGTCCAGCCTAATATCACATATGAGACCCATGGTAGTAAATCTAATATTGGATGATTGGGACTGGGATATTCTTATAATCAAATCAAATATCAATTGAATAATCCTCTATTTATTCAGGGACAGACACGGTTCAACAGAGCACCTATGGCATGGCAGGCATCCACGAGTCGGCTCAATCCTGTACGATACTCAACTAGATTTCATAGATTTCGTAACGCTTTTTCGTTCCTTTAGGTAAGACTGATTTCAATTCCAACTTTCTTATTTACTGACTATTTTTTTTTCAGTTTATTGATTCGAAAAGATTTGAGAGATCTATTCGAACAATTGGCAATATCTTATAGAAGTATGGCTGTGAATACAACTAAGATTAACGGTGTGAAATCGAAAGTCGATCAACCAAAGAAACCACAAAGATTTGGTAAGTAACCACTTGAATTATATAAACGATTGTAGTTTCTTGAAAATTATTTATTGTTCATTACTATCATTAAAATTCCGATATTTTTCAAATGTTGAAGCAAACCTAAATTTCAGTTAAAATTCGCTTCGATTTTTTATTATCGCGTTTTAATTCACAATATTATTTATATTCAAATACGTTAAAGTCTTCAGCAGACGCCAACTCGGTTGGTGAAACGAGCGTTAACAAAAGTATTGCATTTCTGGTTTTTAGGAAAAGTGCTTGTTTTGGATTTATTTCACGCCAGAGATCCCACCTTTCATAAAGAAGCATATTATTACAATTGAGCAAATATGACTCAGGTATGTCCAACAAAAAGACCATTTCCATTTGTGCGGTCGAAAAAATTGAAAAAATCATGGCAAATAATTTGGGAAGCAACACCTCCACCCAAACATTCAATTCATTGTTTTTTATAACAAACATGAGTCAATTCAGAAAGTACGGACAGTAACATCAGTTTTAGGTACGATGGTTGGTAAAATAGTCGCTCCTCTTTGAGCAACACTTAGAAGTAATCTGAAGACTTGTGCTACTTAAATTAAAGCTGCGGTCCTAGTTTTCAACGTGTGATACCTAGCCAATACCGAAAAAAAATGAATTCTAGAATCAATCATCTGACTTCTAAATTCTAAATGATAGCTGTTTCTGGCGATTGCTTTATTCACATTGCAACCAAGGAAACACACTAAAGAACTCACATGTGGCCATGTTAAATCGATATCTACATCTGATGCTGGCATTATGTGTACTCAAGACTTGTGATAAGCTGACTAGTGTATTATAGAGAACAAAATCGGGGCCGGTAGGCCGTGGTCGAATGGAACCTGAAGGACTAGTTTCATCTGGTACTGCGACAGACATCATCAATGTACGTTAACTGCGAAGTTTATATGTCGAACACTAAGCAACACCTAATCGGTGAGCAACGTGTTCACTACTTTTTCTGGTTCGTTCCGATCAGTTTGCACAGTTAATAACCTACCAACTCTTAACGGACTATTAACAGTACGGACCAATCGGAACTACCCAGCAGAAGTAGGGATCAAACAGGGGTGAGCATTTGCAGTCACACCCCTTCATCCCCTCATCATCAGCCCCATCACCATCCCTATCATGACCCACAGTACCCTCGGAAATTGTAAATACGACTGAAAACGCAGCTCGTCAATCAATCGTTGCTGAGACTTCGAAATATGCTGTTTCCATACTGTTGATGTAATATGTAATCAAATCAGAACACACTCTGTAAGTATCCGGTTTCCGGTAAATTAAATTCCGGATCCGAAGCAGGTTCTGATGTTGTACTTGGACCCAGTTCTTCTTATCTTTTTACAATCCTCTGATGTCGGGAAGCCAAGTACTGGCTGTGACGGCTTCTCTTCCTTGTTAGGCTTTTATTATCTTCTGGCCAAAATCTGTTCAATTATCACTTTGGAGTAACCATTTTGTTGAAGATTTTTTTTGATGATGCATAATTCCTTGTCGAGACCTTCTTTCGTATTACAGAGACCGAAAGCACGATCCACTGGAGTCTTGATGATTTCTCTATTGATAGATTGATGGTGGTTGGATTCGTGATTCAGATACTATCCCGTATGAGTGAGTTTTTGGTATGCAGATGTTTTCTACTTAGTGTCGATTCTCTTCATCAATACGTCTAAGAATTGCATTTCGTTGTGGACTCAATCAACGTATCTCAATCAGACTCGGAGGTTCTTGTGGGCTTCTTCAATGGCCAAAGTTTCAAACTACTTCTTATATGTTTCGAAAAGGATAAGACGAATTAGTTTCAAGTACAACATCAGAACCTGCTTCAGATTCGGAAACACCATCCGTAGCACCATCACGTAAACGAGGCCACCAAACGCGGACTGCGTTTACATGAATTGCATTTACCAAATAACCTGTGAGTGCCGCAAATCCTATATTGGTGAAACTAAGAGTCCATTGAAAGTCCGCATTGCCGAGCACAAGAGAAACACACATCGAGGAGAAACCAGCACATTGGGAATGGCAGAGCATGTTTGGACTCGTCAACACAATATCAAGTGGTCCCAAGCTGAGATCATGCACAGCGAGGACCACTGATTCAAAAGGAAATTCAAAGAAGCTGCATATGTGCTGCACAATGATGCATTCAGCGAAGCTAGCGTAGAGATACGCAACATATAGAAACCTGTTATGAAGCGGAAAAACGGACGACCCCCGCTAAATCTGTGAAGCGGAAAGAAGATAGAGGGGGTAGGTGAACGCAATCGAATGACCTATAAATAGTCATCTCTCGGGGAAATAGTCCGGTAGTTCAGCTTCTATTTCGCTATTTCCAGGCTCAAGTTTCTCTTCAGCTTCTCCATAGACCGTTACTCTATCTCTAGTGGCTGTTTCCAGAACAGATACTACAGATAACTTCTACAAACAGCTTCTATTGAAAATGTTGACTTTTACTACTGACCTCGTTCCTCCAGTATCGAAGGTGAAAAGGTACGGCATATAACTTTTGTCCTCGCAGTTAACGCACATACCACTGATAATGTTTGCCTCAGTAGTATACGAAATGTTCAGTACTTCAGCTTCAGTTCGACCAGGGCGTAACAGCCCGGATTTTGTTTTCTTTCATCATGACCCGGCTGTGAGAGCCTATGTTCTTATATTGTCTAGGGTATGGTCAAGTCGCCTGACTTGACCATTTTTCGTCGTCGAAAAGTAACGTAGCGGCATGGGCTTATTGCCCTTTTCTCTAATTTTTTCATTACATCCACTCCAATAATCTTGTTTCTGGTATATACAGGTGATTCATTGGATACCTCAGAGGTACCTCTGTTCTTTTGACGTAATGTCTGCAGCAGAGGCCTCCGTTGTATTGCCTTTTTTTTGTTCAGAAGTCCTTCACATAAATAGTGCTCAATGAAAAAACCCATTATTCTAAGGCGATCCGTGCACTCTTGGTGCAGTCATTTGGTTTTCTCTTGTGTGTATTTGTAGACGTATTTTCCACTCAGTATAGAGTGAATCTACACCTGTCAACTAGTTCTCTTAGTTCTTCGGAGCCTCCCCAAACAATTCTCGATGTCACTCTTGATTATATTATTACTCTGAGAGTTCAGCTACCTGTAAGATATTTGATCCGTTTATTCAGAGTGCTCAAAACATTGTTCCTTGCACATTTTATAATTGTATACACTTCCGCTTGACCGACGGATGTGCCTTGACCAAGCTTTTACCCCTGAAGTAAATTTTCACCCACGCAGTATATTTCAGCTCCTCTAGTCCTAGATTCGTTGAGCATGATCCACCCTTCAGGGAATGCAGTTGATGACAGAAATATAATTCATTTGAATTATATTTGACTCCGGAACTGTTGATATTCAACTGAATGCAGTCTTATTCATTTTTCTATGATCTACACGCTAGGCGAATTAAGGTTACAAGATCGACATGATGTGTAGCAGATATCCATTTACAACACATGGTACACGTTTCGTATATTATACTAGGGGTGAAGCAAATCCTCATTGTCCCATCCTTCTGACCTTTTTTTTTCTGAGGGCATTAACGAAAAAAATTATTCGACTACTGAAAATGTAAATAATTCCACATTCAGTAGACTACAGCTTTTCATGAGAGTTTGATTAAATAAACATTTGTGTAGGAAATGAGGACTAAACCCTATAAAAAAGGGGCTACAGAATCTGTTGAATCCTGATAGTTGTTGATAGCCGAGGCATGTTATGCTGTGATCTGCTCGTTTACAATTGGCAAAATTCTGCAACTCGTTAAAACCCAAAACTGTATCAAAATTTTTAGACGTGTGTGTATAGACATAACAAGCCGTACTTGAAATAAATTCGAAGTTTTTCCATTTAAAAAACAAAGTAATGTAAATGACCAAATCGTAACCCTCACTGATCTCATCTCAGTGTCAACTTCCTACAAGTTGAAAGAATTTAAACTTTCACGGCCGGAGATAACTGTGTGAAAGCTATATTTCGGGTTTTTAGCCGTAGCCTGCCAGTTTTTATGTCTGACGTTTCGTCTACTACTGCGGTAGCCATTATCAAAGGCGATGTGGTAACAGTGCATGAGTTGGTGCTCGAGTTGTTGTTTCCATTCCGAACGCGGTAACTATGATGCTGGTATTTGACTCTGGTTTCATATTCTTACAGGTTTATTAACAAGGAATAGTAGACAAGAACTAGAAGGTGCGGTGATGAATTCTCAAAAGAAAATATTCGATGCCATTGCTGCTGCAAGTATTTTCACGAATTGCGCTGGAATTGACACCAATAATTCACAAGTCATCACAATGTCTACGTTCACAAAATTTCTGGAAACCAGGCAAATGGAGGTTTGGACCGAAGATCAAGTGAAAGCTCTGATATATGTAAGTTACACAATATTATTTTTTTGTCTAACGTTTTCATTGATGTAATACTTTTTCAACTAGAATCAATTTAATTTTTTTTGAATAGAATACAATTAACTATATCTGCCAATCAAACTAACTTGGCTCACTAACTATCGCAAGTGGCCATCCATGAATATCTCTCGAAAATGTTTACCATCTACGCTAGTGTTCTCCAGGGATCCATATTGTCTCCAACCCTCTTTTTATTGTATATCAAGGACCTATTGGAAAAAACGAAGAATCCAATATATTACTTTCCTGATGACACACTTTTCTCGTCATTCCATTGGATTCCAGGACATCGTCTGCGGATGTATATCTTTATCATCAGCAGGAGGTTGCATATCTTAAGTAGGATGATGAAGTGATTTCGAGTTGGGGTGAAACTAACCAGGTTCAATTTAATGCCACATAAACCCACGCATCGGTTTTCTCCAAAAAAATAAATGTCTTCGAACCGGATATAATAATTACAGTACAGACAATTCTGCTTTCTGCTTCGTTAAGTTTGTTGGGAGGTAGAATGGACACCAATATGTCTTGGGACAATCATGTCGCTAGAATTGCACTGTTCCAAACCAGAAAACTGTACATACTTCAGTAACTTTTGATGCTTTATAAAACTCAGATCAAACCTTCTTTGGAGTATTGTCCTCATGTATGGAGCTCCTAAGCATACCCTGAAGCTGCTGGATTCCATCAGTCACCCGCCTGATTGTAGACGGGAACATCACAACCCTAATATTCTGGAACATAGAAGAAAGGTTGGGGGTTTGCCTCTCTTCTATAGATACTTCTACGGAAAGTGTTCAAGTGACTTGGCACATTTGATTCCACCTAGAGCGGTACCTACATATCAGAAATACAAGACTAATTCTTTAAAGTGAATCAAAATTCAAATAATTTTCAGTTGGTTCTAAGTCTGGAGGTTTATTAATATATTTAATACAGTCATTCTGAAGTGTTTTCAATGGTTTACAATATGATTTCGTATTCTACAAAGTATACCGATAATATAATCGGTATGTTTATTCTAATTAAGATTTTCATCAATACAGAATCCTTGAAATTTTGAAATTTGGGGTAGTTATTTTGTATATGATCTCATTAGTTTCAAATTGGTTTGAGGTATATTGATCACATCTTTTTTTTCATTACTAATTTATGTACCAGAAACAAATTTTGTATAAATCATGAATTGCTTTTACTTTTTATAGAATCACCATCAGATCCACAAAAAATAATGATAGTATAATTTGATAGAGGGTTAATTTGTCTCGTATTATAATTATATACATGCGAGAGTACAACTTTTTTTTTATATTATATTTTTCATACCTAGCTAATACTTCGAATATAAATACACATTTTATACAAAAACATTTTTTTCTATTCAGTTTGTATTCCGAATATTCGCTATGGAATTGAGTCAGGTTTCATTCACAGGATTGCCACACGGTATAGTAAATGAAAGAGGTAAAATTTCACTTAAATGTAATGCTTGTCATCCTCACTGGTAGACATCTGATGTTTTGGCATAAGATAGTTGATAATTAAATTGAAAGGGGTATATTTTTAGGAGTTTGATTTTTGTGAAAGAAAGGTCTTGACTTTGTACTTCGCCGTTTTTATACAAAAATTGTGGGAATCTCCCAAAGAAAGAATTATTTTTTTCTCACTATTTTGTATTAATATGGAGAATTAGAAATCCAAAACTTTTCTTTCCCAAAAATCAATCTCTCCTAAAAATAAACCCCTTTCAATTTATTCAAAATATTGTTACAAACAACCTAATGTCTAGTCTATAGAATGGTCATTTGTAACAAACTGAAATAGTGTTCAATTCCCAACAAACACGGTTCACATCGCCAACATATTGTAGGAGTATCACAAAGTGAATTGCGATGTCACATCTAAGTTACCAGGATGTCGCGATGAAGTCGTAGCGACATGCTTTTGTCCTACTCGTAGTCTATCTACATATTATACCATTTCGCAAATTATAAATGGATCTGGATCTGACCGAAAAATAACCAATTTCGAATATATTTTTCAACGGGTGTCTCTTTTGGCTGGATAATGAGCATGGTATTTGATGTTATTATCCGACAATAAATTTTATTCAGCCGCTTTTGGAATAAAAACTGAATATATATTGTTATTTCACAGTTAACAACATTAAAAGACATTCTACGAATGAAATTCTGCGATACGAATAGACATACCCACTAATACACTTACAAATTGATAAAAATATATACAAAATATAAAATTTGTTCAATGTCTTCATAACATCTTGAAGAGTATCTACGTCTATTGGCACATCCAAAGAGTTCAAAATGCCTGTATCCGATTGATACTTTCGCAGAAACGAAGATATGTAACACCATTTTTAAACAATCTTGGGTGTCTAAAAATGTTGAATGGAAGAAAACATCACCTTATTGGTTTATTCATAAATGTCCAGTTGTCCAGATTACCTCTACTCCAAAATAACTCCCCGTCACCAGTATCATCCTAGAAACGTTCGTAACATCCTCCCGCGTCACTCTCTACCTTTTTTTGGACGTTCTTTTGTCCCGAACAACGGGGGTCGGTGTTGAGGGGTACGTGTTTTCACACATCACACTCGCTCTCACCATACCCACTGCGTCGCGTCGGCCTCCTGGCCTCCTCGACCTGAACCTCAGGGATTTCGAGGTCCAGCTCGTGTCGAGGTGCGACGTCGGGTTTCGATTGTTGCTTGACTAGCTCGTTGTTGGGAAACTTCTCGGGTAACATCTCCTGATGTTCCCTGGCGAAAGTTTCGTCGCCATCCTCATTGTGTTGGGTGTGTTTAAATCCCTAAATCGATTTAAAACAAATTGAATTCCTGAATTTTTACTTCAATTTGAGGACTGAGTTCTTTGTGACATTTCATTCTCTCTAGCTAATCGACTTGCAGCAGAACCGACAGCTGTGATTTGTCGCTCTGCGACCACGGAAGAGGTACTTGTGTCCTCGTCGGCAAACATGTTTCGGTTAGCATGAGACAACCTCAGTTGGAGTTCTCGGAATACTGTGTCCGAAGAACACAGATACCATTGGGATTCCTCGTCGTTCTGTAGAGGTCACAATAGGACGACTAAAGTTGTCTAATGATGGAATATTTCGGTCAAAATGTTTGACCTCGCGATTTGGCACTGTCGTATCCATTGCAAGTTGCGCTCGCGCTTGTCTGGCTCTAGTCTGCATATTCGATTTTCAAAAAGTCCCTAAAATGACTCTGGCTTGGAAATAGACAGAGAGAAGGATTCACGGAAAGGTAAAACTTTCAGTTCACTCATTTTCGCAAAATTAATCTTCCCACAACCAAGGCCTACAGAGGAAACTGAACTAATATTTTAGGAACACTAAACCTAACTGATGAACTGCACCCTAGGATGAGGGCCGCTCGCAGGATAATGGATAAAAGGTATATATGTCCTGGTAAGGTCCCAACGGTTAAGTTGAGTCGATAGTCCGAAGACTGATCTAATGATGTCTTGACCCCCCGAGTTTAATCTCGAAACACCACGACCGTTTAACACCGCAAGGTGGCCGAGTGGAGTGAGACCGGGCAACTTTAGTGAGGACCTACTCTTCCTTTGTAGGATTTTGGCCAAGAAGGAACCTGCACAGATTAAGGTATGGTTAGGCACTCAAAAATAAAAATCAAAAACCATTCCTCTATGCTCCTGTAAATCTCTAACGGGTCCTGAAAAGAACCAGAGATCCTCGTCGAAAATCCCTTAACAGCTCCTAATCGCAATGTGTCTCTTAAATAGTTCTGAAAAGAACCAGAGACTCGAATTCTTTCGATGAAAACCACCTAAAAGAGAATCTTTCTCCTTTTAGTTCTGATAAGAACAAGAGAAAATAAACGAATTCTTTTAGTTCTAATAAGAACTAGCAAATAACAACGAATTCCTTTTACTTCTGATAAGAACTATCGAATATCAACGACTATCCCAGAAGAATCTCCAATAATCTTTTCAAATCGCAATTGTATAACGTGTCCTCAACTTAAAAAGTATATTTATACATTCGCGACGAACTCTATTCGGCCAATCACATCGCTCAGAAAATCACGTCTGTTTCGATCGACTAAAAAATCAATAATCACTCGATGCCTTCCAGCCAATCAGACGTTAGCTGGACCATGGGGTGAATGTCCCTTCAGGAAACTTTGTTGTAAACAACGGTTGGTGATTCCCGGAAATGTTCGAAATTTGCAATTTTTGTCAAAAATTTGTATTCCATTTTCGGATGTTATTCAACAATCTGAATCGAAAAGTCAAATAACATTTTTCGATATTCCCATTCCTTAAGGCTGTAAAATGCATTTGAAAGTGTGATATTTTTCGTTTTCGAATCTAAATAAAATCTGAACCCGTCACATTAGAGACGTGATCGAGAAGTCAAACGAAAGCTAATTAAAAAGTCTATCAATGATTCTTTGAAGAAAGCACGATTTTCCTATCTAAACGACTGAAAAAGCCATTTTCAGAAAAATCAACTTTTTTCCTATTTAAAGAATTGGCGAAGGCTACAATCTGGTCAAAGATTTCTCTAACACGTAGTAAATTATATTCAAATCTTAATTTCCATAAACTAAGCTGAAATATCAGAGAAAAGCATATTTTTCCAAGTTTCCAGTTGTGCTCTCAGAGTGGGCGGAGCTCACACTGAGGCTCGGGAAACAAAACCAACTACTTTTGCTCCACCAAGATAAAATAAAGATTATTTTTTATTACTATTTTATCACATAGTAACCTAAGGTGATATCTGAAAAATTTGAATGTCATACATGTGTTTACTGGGTTGAAATCAGGTAAAATAAAGAAATGATGATAACTGTGTTTTTCAAAGTATAAATATTCGCTGGATTCTGTAACTTTGCTTATGAATATCAATTTATTTTTCCTGAAACGTAAGTTAAGAGTTGGTTTTCGAAAAATAAGTTTTTAAAAAGTTTATTTTATTCAAAAACACGTGTTTACAATAAGGAGGTATCAAGTCAGACTAAC
>WOGJ01179886.1:0-11884 GCA_015342185.1 Leptinotarsa juncta | reverse complement strand
CTCGCTTTACATGAATAACACTTAGTGGTGATTAAATTAGACATTTTTATATTCATAAAGTTGGAAATATTCCAACTTTGAAAGTACAATATAAATATTGATATAGAAGTAAATTACGTAGAGAGTCATTTTCTACATAGAGGTAAAGGCACTAACACGTCTCAGTGATGCTATTCGAAACGACAGCGAAACGCTGATTTTTGAAGAACTAACAAAGGATGAACATCCGAAAAACTCATTATTTAATATATGAGAATTATAAAATATTTACTTTGTTCAAATATTCTTTGTTATGTGAAACTAGAGAAATTGTCATTAAATATTGTGAAATTTCACCAAATAGTTTTCAATAAGAACAAAATAAATTAGTAGAGTAGTACTATAAATCTTGAGTTGATGTCAAAAAAATTACAAAATCATTTTGAAAATACATGTTCCACTTTACATTGGAGAGCTGAAATTTTAAAAAGACAAGACATGTCTGAGGAATGCAAAACCATCTGCAATTACAACAATGATTTGCTTCGACACTATTTTCGAAGTTTCAGTGGCAAAACCAACAACAATTAATGGCCATTAGATTGCAGCGGCTCGACATCTAACAAAACACAATTCCCATTTTAACGACTTCACAGGAAGCGGTAAAAGTGTTTCATAATAGGCACACATTTACGAAAACATTGACCCCCGGCATTTAATTTTAAACATTTTTTTCTTCCGGCAACAAAATGTTTTTTTTTCAACGGAATCGTCCTTACTCAAACTAATCTACCGACGGCGATCATTTCTGAAATTAAAATCGGTGAATCTCGCTTTTGCAAGGTCACTTAGTTGAGACTTGAAAAACCTTGGGATTCAACCTCGATTTTTAGATCGTAATTATAGGATAATTCATTACCAATCGTGATTTATTAGCTGTTTATGTATACGAGATTTCACGGTTTTGGATAGCCTAGCCGGTAGAACCAGAATGGCGAATCATTTTTTTAGAAACAAGCAAGAGCTTTTGCTATTGCCTGTATGAAAAAAATGTTGGATTCTTGGTTTAATATTATAGATTTTCTGAACTTACTGTTAAAGTTACCAAAACTTTTTCGATTTTTTCTTTTTCGGCGTTGTGTTAGATCAGCCAATGATTCATAAATACATAAATATAAGTATAATAATTAGAAGAGAAAATGCATTCCAAACTCACACCCAATTTACTCCAAAACATGGTACTGAATGAGGAGCCCTAAGGCAAGTTTCTTACTGCGAAACGTCGGATGTCTACCAGTGAGGATAGAGTTCCATATTCTAAAATTGATTGCTTTCTTTCTTTCTTGGGAAAATCCCCAGATTGTTTTGTATCAAGATGGAGTATTTGAAAGCCAAAACCTTCCTTTCCCATGTTCATAATGTTTACTATTCCTTTCTTACAATGAAAATGTCTGTTTACTCGTTTTCCATTCACGAGTTCAAAAATGAACTGTATATCGTACATCTAGAAGCGTCATTTCAGGTAATCTAGGGGGACTTTCTAAGAAACCACGTTTGTCTGTCGATCTGTTTGGATAATTTTTTTTCACATAGTCTTTTTAAAACCAGAAAAGGTAGTTCATCTTGCTGTAACGTAACATCCGTTGAAAGCGCATTTAGGTTTGTCGCATTTCCGAACCGGTAGATAAGAGGACATGGTCCTTCAAAATGGTCCTCTGGATCACTTGATATGGTGCCTCTAGATATTTTAACTAGAGTATCTAGATCCATTTCATGTTTGTTTGAAGGTGGTTGACAATGTTTCGTGGTGTATTTCATCAGTTCGGACTTCCATTGTCTAATATAATATAAATTGATTTGAAAATCCTGAAAAAAACAATTATAACCCGGAGACGATTGTGGATACTAACAATCGAAACGTCGTGACATAACTTGTTTTGAAATCTTTCAATTTTTATTTTTCATTTTGTGTTAATAATAATTTATGATTTTTATTTTTCAGCTTTAATTAATATTTCAATTTTTATTTGTTTGGTTGTTGTTTCCATGTTATTTCTTTGTAATTTCAGTTTTTCGTTTGATAAAATTGTTATTTTTGGTTTATCTTATTAATTTTTCAATTTTTTTTTTCAGGGGTTTCAAATCAATATATTAGACAATTAGACAATGGAAGTCCGAACTCATGAAATACAGTAGAATTTTTCCATACATCAGTACTGTAATATTGTTCCCTTCGCTAAACTGCTAATTATTTTAATGATCTGGTATTGTATAAAAACACATCATACTCTGGTATATTATTAAAAAAATATATTACAAATAATCTCAACAACTAACAAATTTTTCACAATTTCAAATCCACTAATGATAATGTTAATAATAAAGCTATTAGGTACACAATATTTGGTATTAAATCGATGAGAGACATTCCTATCAAAAATCATCAAATGTCTGTATTGAAGATGTGAACTTCGTCAAACGAGGGTATCTAATAATTCTTTGGTTCGGTAAATATGATGTGATTTATGTTTTTTCTCTTTTTCATACTGTTGGGTCTTACTGAAAAGTAAAGTTTGTAGCATTTCATATTCCTGATCTTCACTCGCTAAATCTCTATGAAGATTTTCAAGAAATAACCTCCTGTTCTCCAACTTTTCTATGGTTTCTTCTAGAACTATTTCATTGTGCTGCATTTCGCAGGCACTCTTGGTCATCTCCGTCCTGAGCTTTGTTAACGTTTTACTGACATCATCCTTGTCAAGTTTTTCTTTATCATATTTTTTCAAGTTAGAATCAAGTCTGACTAAACTCTCTTCTTCCCTCAAGAGGCGTTTGTTGAGTTTGGATATTTTTTCGTAAAGCTCGAGTTGCTCTTTCATCGTTGATTCACTAACCGTAGAACTGGTGTCATCATCTTTTATGTCTTTGGCGAATTCTTCTGAAGATGGCGAAAACCGCTCGAAGTGTGCCTAGAGCATAAAAAAATCATTGAAAATTATTTCAAACTGAATGAAATATCAGGAACAGTATAAGAAAGTAAGACTGAAGAATATTGACCAGCTACTAAATATTCAATTAACTGTTAGCAGGATAATTGATTTTTTTGGAAAATTCGGGTGGATTTCACTAAATAGTTAGATGATATTGATACCAAATTAGACTTTCATTACCGATGATGGGAAAAAATATTGAAGATTCTTATTTTCATTTCGAACGTACCTCTGTGGTTCTAGATGACTTTGGATTATTGTTATTAGACTGTTCACTATCTCCTTCAGTCATGACACCACTGTCACTATTTTTATCTGCACCCAGTGTATCGTCCTGTTCTGGATCGACAGCTTCTGATAGTCCCTTCAGGTAAGTTTCCAATAAGTAATTGCTTCCATGTTTCCTGACCCTAGCTCTGTGTGTTTTGTCTTCCAAGCTTCCTATCTGATGTTCACTATGCCTGAAAAGGAAAGTACTTTTTATTGTATCTGAAAATGAATTGTTCTGTATGTGATTTGGCTCGTCAACAATCTTTTTGAGTTGAACTAATCAAAATAATAATAATTGAAAACGACTTGTTATTATTTCTGTCTAAACAGCGGCAGTTCCATTCATCAAGAAGTATGCCTTCGAAGTTCCACTTTCAAATTGAACTATTTTTTTCAATATTGTATACTATGTTGAGATAAATGATCTAAAACTATCTAGAAACAGTCACACCAACGTTATTTTCTCCGAATATGTACCAACTAACCTCTGTAAGTAGTAAAGCGGAGTATATCAAATGATCATTAAAGCTATGGGTCTCATTAACTTGGTAGCAGATATGGAAAAAATATCTTCAAAAGCCAAAGTGCCGGAATTGCAATTGTACGACTTCCTGCGAATCCTTTGATGTTATTGTAGCTCTACAGGTATTGCTGATCTTTAATCATTTCACATCTGTTCAACGAAAAAAGCAGCAATCGATTACCTCAGTACCAACCAAAGAGCTAATATGACACCAGGTCATCCGAAAGGACTCATAAAAATTATGGATTTCATTTTACTATAATCTGTAATGAAATTCACGTAGAACAGTAGGAGTCTTCAAACAGTCTCCAAACAAGCAGAACATAGGATTCATAGGTAGGTGGGAATGCATAGGTATGCTATGCTGATATGTAGAAAATAAAAGAAGAAGTTGATGTGGTCAAGATTCAAATAATGCAACCCTGAGAATCACCCCACCGTGCTGTAAAGAATGAAAATATCAACAACACTCCCTATTTGTCCCTCCCTATGAAGTTTATATTAACTTTTCGAGTCTCCACAGCTTAACTGTGGAATTTACCGCAAAAGTCTAACAATCTGCACTGACAGCAGACAAGCCTTATTAGCATTGCCACCAAGATTTAGCCAAAGCCTCGGTAGATTATACGGCCTGATGGCGTCGACAATTGCGAAACTACCAAATGTTACACTTATTGTCAATCCCTAAAGAGATGGGATGGAATCAATGGATGCAATCTTGCCAGAATCACCCTGGGCGACCCTGGAAAGCTGGCGATGAAGAAATATCTGGCGATGACTAGGAAAAATCTACACTTAACAGTAGGATTTCTGACTGGCCACTGTCAACTAAGGAAACATCTCCATAATTGGGGGCAGTGGACACACCTCTATGCAGGATATGTGAACAGGAAGATGATACTGTCGAGCATGTCCTATGCGAGTGCCTGGAGTTATCGTTACTAAGGAGGACGTTACGGGATGGACGATGACCTAGGAGGATAACTCCTCTGGAGGATGTACAATGGGTCACATGTGGTCAAAGTTCTGTGGGCTTACACTCACCCTCCGTTCTCTACAGATTCAGAAGTAGTCTTCAAACAGTCTCCAAACAGGCATAACATAGGATTGAAAGGTAGATGGGTATGCATAGGTATGTATGGTGATGTATAGAAAATAAAAGAAGGAGTTGATGGCCAGAATTCAAATAATTCAACGGTGAGAATCACTGCACCGTGCTGTGAAGGATGAAAATATCAGCAAATAGGTATCCGTAAACGACACTCCCTATTTGTTATAGTCAATGACCATGCAGAACCTCCAGAAGCGGTACCTAGTATGAACGTGCTAACTTTCATGAAGTTTTTATCAACTTTTCAAGTCTCCACAGCTTAATCTAAACTGAATCCGCATTTCAATAGTACAAAATACAATAGTACAAAGTAAAATGAAAAATTAATTTGTTTTTTTCGACAGTTTCGAAAAACAAGTATGTCGTAGCTTAAGCTAAAACCTGCTGTGAACAAAGTTTAGAGGATATGTTCAACTTATTTCCATATTTAACCCAATGTGTTTAATTCCATCCATACATCAGAGCTGCATTAATCTTCATTTTACTGCAACTTTTTGCCCCTTTCATCACTACTGCTTTGCACTACTATACTGAGCATAATAAATTTGTCCACTGCTGTTGTTAATTATTGAATGAATGAATAAAAAGACACATTGATGAATGAACGAAAAAATGAATAATTACATTATATTATACCTTAACTTCTTGAGTTGTCTTCTTATCACTTCCCCCTGGGCCAAGACCAACTTAAGGAGTTCTTCAGTGCTAGATGGTTGCCTTTCATTCTGGAGGGCTTGTAATCTTTTGGGATGTATCGTTTTCAAAACGCTTTTATCCGACCATGTACTTGAGTCCGACCTACAACGTGTTCTTCTACTCGGAGGTCTGTGGGATTCGTGTTTCACTCTTCGTAAAGAGATTTTAACCTGAAAAACGGTGAGACTCTGAATTGAAATAATATAAAGTCATGTTATATATGCATGAGAATGAATTTTATAAGGAAATTCATGTAATGGTGAAATAAAAGCACCTCATTTGTTATGTAAAAATTTTGAGGGACTAGTTAACTCTTCCACTCTTGTTGTAGTATCAACGAATTCTTTTTTGCAATAATATTATATACAGGTCTATCACAAGTGATAACTACAACTTCAGGCTTCGATCAATGATTGAGTAATACGTTTATTCTAGAATTTTATTCAATGATTCAAAATTACAATCGAAAAGTTTATTTCAAATAGTAATATTTTGAATTAGTAGCATTCACCCCTTTTCTTCACTATCCTTTCTAAATTTAACGATTGTCTGAACTCTAACGCGTTTTGAAATAAATAATCTACAAAACATCTAATGTGCTTCTTTCAGGGTTATGGAGATAATCTGGTTCTTCAATTTCCATTCAGCTTTCTACCACATCGATCCTAGAACGCATACATCTTGCTATCAATTTGTTATTTTCAGGCTTTGTCTTCTTCTGCCTTCTCTTTGGTGTTGGTGACCTCTGTGTTTTCTACAATGTTAGTGATCTTGGAACAAGGTTACTCAGCTCATCAGTATATCTTCTTCTCAGGAGCTCTTCTCGCTGCGCTGCCTTGAGCTACAGTACAGTCGATAATATACCGTCTATCGTTAGATATATACCTAACCACATAACTTTCTGCAAATCGGTATACTTCAAACTACCGATGGAAGCATGTACTCTGGTCTGCTCTACATTTTTTTTTCTCTGGGCTAGGACAATTAAATGTGGCAACACTTTCCCCATATTCTTGCATATTCTCCTATAACGCAATTGCTGGTATCAGCACCTGATTTAGCTTTCATATATCCTGACCACGATTTTCTGATAACGGTTGTCATCATTCTGAGCGATTCATCAACGTTCCTCTGTCTACTCCCTTTCTTCTTTCCTGTTTTCTTGCGTTCTTGCTCTTCCAGCTCTTCTTCTCTTCCAAACTCCTGTTGATATCATCTGAGATTGTTCTCCTAAATTCTCTTCCACTTTGACTTCTTGGTATTCTAATGTCAATCCCCTTTTTGCTTTAATTGTTTCAACAATTTTTGGTTCTTTCAAGAACTCGAGGATATCTACTATATCCACCATCTCATTGCCATTATTTGTTTTTGTATTCATTATACATAAAAAATTAATTCCAATCGCTATTTTTGAAAGTCACCACTGTTACGACCTATCTATGTTGCAATGTTACCTTCATGAGGGATCTTCAATAATAATGGATGATATGTTTACCTAACCAAAAAATGTCGAAAGTTCTTCGAACTCTCTAGTTCATTGTAAAATACTTGAGGCATCGCCATTCTGAGGATCTATGTTAGGAAACAGTACGATCACCGCCTTGAGAGGTAAAGTATGTAATACTAATGATAATTATAATTTGTTCAATAACTTTAACTGCATTATTGGAAAAAACTAATTACCAGTCCCTCCAATCAAATCATTCTTTGGTCAAATCAATTTCATAAGTATTTCAGTATTTACCTCTGATTGAGCTGTTCCCCAGGCATTCCAAATATTCAAAATTCTTGAAGATTCATCCAAAGGTTGTTCCACACCCCGCCATCTTTCAGTTATTTGGTATCTTTGTGATGCACTGATCGGTCTGCCCTGAAAAAAAATAGCCATTTTGAATTTGGAAAAACAACATTTGAACAAAACAAAGAACTATGAAAATGTGTGTTGCATTGTCAAATTCAAACACAGTATCGTCACATAGTTTTTGACGAAAGTAGAAATTGATATATTTGATTTTTTCAACAATGAGCAATGACTGATTAGCAGAGTATTAGCTATGTAGTTGTAGAAATCATTGTTTTTGCCAGTGATTCAACAGACTTATATGTGATACGAAATTAAGTGTCACCCGGTATAAATTGAATGATGCAAGTGTTGATAAACGATTAAGGTAATTTATGTAGAATATATATTAAATCGGTCTCATAATCAACCCTTGTAGGATACCCAGGTCAATATTTCTTATCTCATACAGTAAACCATTGTTTTCTGAAGATGACAAAGTCTGATATCCAATCCAATGGATATTCTCTGATCATACAAACAACTTTGAGAGTAGAGTAGAATACTTTATGCAGTCGAATGCTGAGATAGAAAGTTATAACTAACATTTCTTTAAATCGCATGTGCTTTCAATGAGAATATTCCGATCAGAAGTGTAATATATTGATATGTATTGGAATTGTTACATACATTCATGAAACCTGGTAACGTTAATAACGGACAAAATGACAATTTAGGAGTAGTCATTATAGAAAGCATAAATGTTGTAGTTCTAGGCTACTTTGTCCAGTTGACCCAATTTTATGAATTTCTTTCGAAATGTGTAAACCATGATCTACTTTTAATGTACACCACATATTTTTTGGCAAGTAAATAGTCTAAATTTTCTACTGGAGTGAACCTACAAATGTCTAGTCAAATTTACACGTATCATATTACAACTTGAATGTTTGGAAATGAATTTTGGGTAACCATATCATAGGACCTATTTTCTGAAAGCGCACTTAACTAGTAGAGGATATATCAGTTTACTAAATGATGAAGTTATGCCAAAAATTATCGATGCCATCCAGTTAAATTACCTATTGCGGAAAGGAGTCGATATAACTTTTTGATTCGATGGATTGAAAGGAGGGGCTTTACAAAATAACCTCCTAGATCCACCGATTTGATCCCACTGGGTTTTTTTTCTATGAAGATAGTCGCAGTCAGAAGATAGGAGATGCAGCCATTCACTGTTCGAATAGATGAATGACGAAAATAAATTACTAGGTGCTACCAAGTGAGAAAATAATAGCTTGTTATTATCATTGTTTGCAAGTTAATGTTGCTCAGTTTTTTTGTTTTTCTGAGATTGCTAATAGTTGTACTGTCAAAACCATTATTTCCATTTGAAATTTTTGACATTTGGGTTGTTATGGGGAGAGAGTGGCTAAGAATATTTTTACGTAAAAATATGTCCCCCTGAAAATTAATGTTGACGTGTCTCAAAATTAAATGATTTGTTCAGAGTGATTCTATTTAGCTAGAATGTACTGTGTGAGTAGTTATTAGCTGTACTACTCATTTCCATTTCGTTATACAACAAATTTCTCATTGCAGAAAACAACCAAACTTATACGTAGGTAGACCCTCAAATTCTGATATCTATAATTTTATTTATTCCTTACTTCTGTTGGACAAGTATTCTTTCATATTACTTCACCACTTTTATTTTTATAGTGCCCAGAGTCCTGGAAAATCAATTTCAATTCAGGCATTTTTCAAAAAATAAATAAAGCTCTTCCAAACAGGTAGCTCTTGATAATAAGGAGTCTGTAAACATGCAATTCATCGATTTGAACAGGTATTCGTTGAAGCGAGTCACTGCGAATGTAAATAAGTTTCATCTTGTTCAAGAGATAAATACAAATTAAAATTTTTCAATTGGCGATTTTGAAAAAACACTTGATGCAACGGGTGGAGTGATTACACATTTATCCGTACCGGTTTGTAAGCTGGTGATATTTGTGCTAATCATTTGCTGGTATCCAGGAATATGAATGCCAGTTTCATTACGATTTACAGAATACTACATCCTGTCTTATGTTTAGAAAACTTGAAACAACCGAAAAGCGCAATCACATTGTATCATCGCGTTTCACAATTCGTGATAAGTTTTACGAACTTATGTAGACACAACTGAAAATTGATACCTAGTATTGCAAAAATAGTTCTAAGGTATAACAATATTTGGAAATAATAATAATTAAAAGAGTGCAGAATCTTTTAAGTGTCGTCAACAACGTTCGCCCTTGACATTTTGCATGGTTAAAAATTTAAGAAGAGACGGAGGTATTTCTACGTCCGCACTGTATAGGATACTTGACAAATCAACTACTTTCGTATGAACATTGAATTTGTCATAATGAAACGAGTAGGAATTCCATTCTCTTCATTCGTATATCAACTAGCTGAACTTAAAATTGAGGCATTGACACACACACACACACATGTATTGTGTCGTTGACCAGATATATTCTATTCGTTAAAATTCACCAAAAACTTCGATTGAATAATAATTAAGATCTGCCCAAATTCCTAATGAAATACTCAATGCTCTATCGAATGGAATTCAAAAAAATTCGAAACTATATTAACAGCACTGAGACTTGATTTCTGCATGGAAGTGATTTTGAGATTGAATCAGACCAAAGGTCTGAGGTCAATAAAGATGACTCAACAATTTTTTTTCATGATAACCCGTCAATATTCAGATGAGTAAAACAATATTATGAAATATCGAATCAAAGTCACTTCTCATGATGGAAATTTGAGTGTTTATTGATTGTTAACCACAATTTATTTAAATATTTTTAGTTTATCCTGGAAGTTCCTTTCAGGTGAAAGTATTGTGGAAGCACTGTGTATTATCGACCTGAAGACGGATACTTTATGTGAGATTGGACTGAAAGAATCAAAGTGAATTGTACAGTCTCTGAAGTTGTTTTTTCGGTAAATTATGAATTGAAAACCATTATTATTCCTTGAAATATTCAAATTTAAAAGTTGAGCTCCTTCTTTGTTCAATTTCTACTCCGAATTTGATTTTGTCATGCAGACTCTTGAAGAAGTTTGAAAATTGATTAATTTGTCTGCTTGAACCATCAAAACCCACCAGTTAACTGAACCAAAACACAATATATTCCTGAGAAAGGGGATTATTAGGGATGGGGGTAGTTTCTAGTGTGTCCATTGAAATATCTGCTAGAAAACGAATTCCAAAACTTGAAAATAAAATAACATGGAAATTAGACGAAAGTGTTTTCATTCATTTAAATAAAGTGATCGCGTATTTCCACACGCGTGTTTCCACACGCCAGTCATCAATTACACGAATTCAATTCTGACTTTGCTTCATTGAATTAAAATGATTAAAATACGAATGTCAACTAACTAAAGTCAGTCTTCAATTCAGAATTAGGTCGATTCCAACTCAAGTCTTTCACTTACTCGCCTCTCCTCATCTTGTAATAAAACTCGAACTACGTCCTGGCAGGTTGTTTCTTCAGATATTCCCGAAACCCATCGCTGCTCTCCTCGAACCCAAATGGGCAGTTCTTCACCACTGCTAACACTGTCCAAATCAGAATCATCGAGCACGTGCGCTTTGGAATCATTCAACCACATCATCTTTCTGGAATGAAAAAAAAAGAATATCAAAAAAGTGCAGAGACCAAATATAGCGATGAATCTAGACGCTGATATGATTATAAAGAAAGATCATTATTCAAAAACTTCTGTTGTGAATTGTTTCATCAGCGGTCTCTTCAACACAACTTACAAGTACCTCGTTTGTAGCAAACAAAAAACGTACTGAGTGACAATATAATTATAAAGTCGCAATCAAGCAAGATAAAATCCAATCTGACGTCATTTGTATTTGCATTTACCTACTGGGTATTTCAGTTGGGTTCTTAAAGCCGACCATTCTCTATAAAATGAAGCTTTTCCACTTCAACGTTAGTGCACTCGATGTATGTATGTTATTTGTGAGTTCATTTTGCATGAAAGCGATGTGACAGAAGAACAAAGATTACATTTTGAAATATAAAATGGGAAATGAAAGAAGAATCTGCAACATAAAAAGTATTTGCTACACTACAACCACAAGTGATACGGTTGAAGTATTGCTTGGATTCCTGATCTTAAGTTTGGAGTGACCAAGAAAAGAAATCTAAAAGTAGCATAGTGAATATTTGAAAAATGAAACCAAAAATTGAAGTTTTTTTCAGAAAAGTAATGTACAAACTATTGATAATTATCATAACTTATTATAATATATTTCTAAAAACTTTATATTTTTATACTTTTCCTATATATATATATATATACGAACAAGAAATGAGTTGTAGGATTTCAATGAAGTAGGTGTTGGTATTTTCAAATTTTCATTCATAATGCCACTCCTAATCTAAATTAATATTTTCTTCATCTCTCGAAGTTGCCAACTTGGTTGGTGAAACGCGGGTCGAAAAAAGTTTTGCATTTCTGGT